>WUAM01000237.1:1770866-1803499 GCA_024336885.1 Actenoides hombroni | reverse complement strand
GGGAAGGGACCTTTCAAGGTCATCTGGTCCAACCCCCCTGCAGGGAGCAGGGCCATCTGCAACTAGAGCAGGGTGCTGAGAGCCCTGGCCAACCTGACCTGCAATGGTGCCAGGGATGGGGCAGCCACCACCTCTCTGGGCAACATGCTGCAGAGAGAGAGGTGTTGATGCTGAGAAACGCTCAGGCTGGAAAGCTGACAAGAGAAACATGGACACTGTGCAGAGAGAATTTGGGCAAAGAGATTTTCTCAGGGAGCACGGGCTGTGCTGGATGCTGTCCAGGAGGGGATGCTGTGAATTAGCCTGAGCCCCTGGTGGAGAAATAATTAAAGCAGGCAATAAACTGGATGAGGCAAGTGTTAGTCTTCTGGGAGGGCTCTCTGGCTTCATCTCTAGAGTGGCACCTTCGTGGCCCTGGGGGAACTTGTGCTTCAATTGTGTCATCTTAAATAAGTTATCTAAAAGAAAATGAAACATTTAGCCCCATTTCCAGTCTGCATTCCCTGCAAGGTGCCCTCTGGCCTTTTAGCACCTTCTCCAGAGCATGGATTTGCTAAATGCTCTGGCAGGTAAGGAGTTGGTAGTTCAAGCTGTGATGGCAAAAATGCTTGGCTAGTCTGCATAACGACCTGATTCATTGCTGGAGAGAACATTCACATTTCCACCATCCCAGGAAGACATGTGAAGGTTTGGTTTGTCATGAAGAACAAAGTAGTGAGGTGAAGAATTGGCAGGTTTTGGGGGGTAATTCTGATTTATGTTCAAGACCATAGGAGCCACTGCCTTGGTTTGTGTTAAGGGATTTCTTTTTACCCACTTTAGATACATTCTGATTGGGTTTTGTTGGTTTGTTTGTTTTTTGTTTGGTTTTTTTTCATTTTTAAATCATGATCATGAAATTATTTTGGATTTTGTGTTTATCTTCCAGATACTCCCAGTGGCTTAAAGCACAAAGATGTATTTGCAGCCTTTGCTTTAAAAAGCAGTGCAGGGAATTGTTCATGGTGAAATTAGTCCCTGCAGAACAGGGACATAGAGGAGCCTTAAAATTTGGGGTAAATGAAAAAAAAAAAAACAGGCAAGAAGATATGCTATGGGAAATGTTGTTGCCCAAATCCCAGGTCTTTCCACTAAATGGTGTTAGGTTCTGGTGAGAACAGACATGCTGCCTGCAAGAAGGGTTTGCAGCTTGAAGTGACATGCAGTGGCAGGGGGGGAGCATTTCCAGCATCCTCCCAGTGCAGAAATTCATAGCGAGAAGGTGCCGGTTGGGGAGCAGAAAATGTATTGCCTCTTTTCCCTGGTGGCACATTGCAGCAAGAAATTCTTTGTGCTGCTGTGCAAATGGGAGGGAAAATAAAAGTAGTAATAATAAAAAAACTAAATCTGTGAACACATGATTGTGCCTAGGAAATAAAACTCAGCTGTTGCTGGTGTGGACAGGACCGGTTCTGGGGTGATTCTAGGACTGTGTGAATACCTGGGGGTCTTTATCAAGGCTGTTAAATACCTTTTAACTTTTACAAGGCACTGGCACTTGTCACTCTCCCCTGGCTCTTAGCATGGCATAGGGCTGCAAGGGAAATCTGTCCCGATCCCTGCTCAGGAGTCCCATGGAGCTAGGAGGAAAAAACCCCATGCTCTGCTCTTGAGATAAGGTCTTTTATCCATGGTTGTGTGGCAATTAGTTGGAGGAGGACAGGTCACCTACATAATGAGGCAGGCGTTTATCACCAGAGCAAACCCAGTTGGGTGGCTCAGCTCTCAGGAGATAGGAGCTTAATGATTAATCCAGTCACATTAATGAGGAAATTAGGAGTGATTAAACAAGACACAGATTATTGCTAATGGCCCGCTATAAAAGGTGGTGTCATTTTATGGTCTATGCCTCAGAGTCCACTGTGTCCGGAAATGCTCTCGGACCATCCCGAGGGGCTGTGCCATGGGAAGCTGTAGCGTTGTCCATACAGCTGTCCTACTTCTGACCTTGAGAGGAAGGCCTCATTCTCGTAGTGCCTCATCTTCCAAAAGCTCTGCAATCAATTCCTCAAAACGAAGCCCGGCCTGGGATAGATGAGGGCTCTAATCCAACAGAGTGATAAAGAGGAGCTCTAGGGTGAGGCAGTAAAAAGCCTGCTGGTCAAAGCTTTGAGTGAGCTGCAGAACAGCAAGTCCTGGAAGGAAAACAGGAATGCCTTGAAAAGAACATTGTTCAGGATGTCTCCCAGAGGAGAGTTTTGCAAATTGATTCGGGACAGTTAAATTTTATGAGCCAGTTTTAGATTTACAGATTTCCCACTGCATGCTAGGGCAAATTCACAGCAGATCTTCCAAACACGGCGTTCCCTTGCTCCCTTGACCATATATAGAAGCAAAATACCGAAATGGGCTCTCAAAACTCTGAGAACTGCCGAGACATAGGCCATCCAAAGTGATAAATATATAGGGGACAAGGCAAAGCTGCCATATATGGCTGCAGGGAATGAAACAGCACGATCCACGTACATACGTGACGGGAACGTTTGCCCTTGGCACTGCTTTTGTGATCCTTTGATATTTCAGCGACCAGGGATTTTATGGGGCTGGGATTTTCACCTGCTGTGGTTCCCTGTGCAAAGCTGGGGTTTGCTGGTTTTTTGGTTGTTTTTTTTTTGTTGTTATTCCAGCTTGCTGGATGTAAATCCTCCAGAGCGCTGATGGCCAAGTTTATACTGTTCCTAAGCCTTCCCTGCGTTCGCTCTCTTTTCTGGATGCTTTGGGAGCTTAGTCATCACTTGTTAGTGTTTTGTGTTCCTCCAGCTCTTCTGACTCCGCACATCTTGGAGAGCAGGGTAATGGCACGATGTGCAGGAGAGAAGTTTGTCTTTTCAGAGGTGTTAATCTCCCTCCGTACTTAGTGTTGTCTTACGGCCTAACGCCTGTCCAAAAACTACACCGCTCCATGGGTGCAGTCCTTCTGTTTTTTCCTAGAAAGAAGGATAATTGGTGGCCATTCACCTTAATTCAGGACAAGTGTCTGCTTTTCAAGCAACTGGGTGAATAAACTCTGCTGAGGTGGCTGGTCACTAGCAATGAGTTTCACCACAGCGGTTTGTCTGGTGCAAACCCAAGAGGAACTGGCTGGAATGTTGTCCTCGATTCAGCTTTAGCCCTGGATAATCTCCCAGGCACAGCTCCACCGCAGACGGGAGCGGTGGAAAGGCTGCTTATCCTCTGTGGTGGTGGTGGTGGATCTTCTTACAAGGTGGTGCTTGTGACATACCTGCAAGATCTGGTCCATAACATTTTTTTTAATCCCTACTCTGTCCGTAAGTAGGACAGAATAGTTTCATACTTTTTTGTAATTCTTGGGGGTTAAATTATTAATTTTATTTTCTTTTTTATTCTCTGATTTGAGATGGTAACTCTCCAGGTATAAAGCACAGACACTTCGTAAGTCAAAAAACTGAAATGATTAAATGTTTTCCAGAGCTCCAGTATCTGCAAAACTGCAGTGCACGCAGGAGTCATTTCAGATGAAAGAGGTGGTTTTGTGGATGTGATGCCTGTAGAAAAGAAGAAAAGTTACGTTGGCTCCTTAAAGAACGGAGTCCAGTCTGAGAGGTAGGCTTTTTTTCTTATTATTATTCTTCCTTTGTTCTTTCCTCTTCTTGACTGCGCGTTCAGTTGTGTGTCAAAGTCAGCACATATCAGCTAGAAAGGCTTGGTGGAAATATAGGACTTAACAGTGTCACTGTGAATTCTGAGCCCCAAACAAATAGAGCGTGTTGTCCTGCTCTTACCTTCTGCAAGCGAGGACCTGCTTTCAAACTGGTGTGAAAGGTATGAAATATTGTTAAGCCTTACTTTATTTTCTACTTTATTTTTTTCTAATTTCCTTTCCTTCATTTTCTCCCTTTTCCGTTTTCCCTTTTCCCTCCTCTCCTTTCCTTTCTGCTCCTCTCCTTCGTTTTCCTCTTTCCCTTTCCTTTTTCTACTTTCTTTCCCTTTCCCTTTCCTTCCCTTAATTTTCTACTTCACACTTTACACACATCACTTTTATTTTATTACAGTATGAGTCCCTGTTAATATATTTTGTTGTGTTTTTAACACATTAAAGGAGAAGCAAGGGGATTTCTGCAGCTTTCAGCCCGGGTCATGCTTTGAGGCTT
This sequence comes from Actenoides hombroni, assembly GCA_024336885.1. Taxonomy (NCBI): domain Eukaryota; kingdom Metazoa; phylum Chordata; class Aves; order Coraciiformes; family Alcedinidae; genus Actenoides; species Actenoides hombroni. The sequence continues at coordinate 1,799,348 of WUAM01000237.1, read as the reverse complement.
ATAACTGGGGTTTCCATTCGTTCCTGGGGTGTGGGATGCATTTGTACTTGTTAAGTAATTTCCTCTATTCTCTTCGCAAGAAACATGAGTAAATTAGCCTCTTGAGAGATGGACCAAACAGTTTTTGAAGGATTTGCCACCCTTGTAGTTTTTTTTTTTTATTTGGTAGTCTCTTTTGGGCCAGCCTGGCTGTAGTTTCAGTGAACACTTCAAATCAGTGCTTCCAAAATCCTGTACCTCCAGATCAAGTTGCAGCTGGCTCAGTCCTTTCTAATTTGAAACTTCTGTTTCAGTCTGATGTGTTGGGGTTTTTTTTTTTTTTTTTTTTTTTCAGTTATTGGTTTGATGGTGCTGATTTCTCAGAGCTATCTTTGCAAACATAGTTTCCCAGTACTGTGGCGGAGGGGTTGATGGCTACTAACATGGCTCTGCTCTATGTAGCTCCTCTTTCATAATTACCATGAGAAATCCAAACAAGTTTGCTGTTTTATTCTAATAATGGAAATCCCAAAATGCTGTAGAACATCTTACAAAGTAAAAACAGACTAAGACAAGAAAGCCTTAGGCATTAAATATGGGCTGCTTCAGTGTAGATCTCTCAGGGTCAGCATTTTGCGGTTCTGTGATTTGCAATTTGGTCGATTTGATTTAAGTGACAAAGCTCCTGTTCCTATGAGTTTCCTTCCATCTCTGTCTTGCTTTCACTTATCTTTTATACTAAGAGACAGCTTCTTACTTGGATGGCAACCTCTGTCCTATCTAAGAATAAACTCTACCTCTAGCAGTGACATGCAATATGAGCACCCGGTGCTGACCCAGGAGGTGAGGGAAACCAAAGATGTTCTTGCAGCAGGGCTGAGCATCAAGGTTTGGGAAGTGTTATTTACACTCAGCAATAAGAAGTACCCTCGGGCTGAGAGATCCACTGGACAGTGAAATAGCTGTTCAAAGATCAAGGTGAAAACCTTACCCTTTAGGGCACTGGAAATAATCTTTGGTCAAGATACGTGCCCTAACAGATATGGGAAAAGGTTGCCTTTAAAGTTACTGAGCCTTTACCCTTGTTGGCATGTTTATTATATGGGAATATGAGACTTTGCCTGATTCCCGGGATTTTGCAGCCCAGGAGTGCTGAGGATGTAAGGGCTGGGATCAGAAACAACCCCGTGTGCACAGGGCAGCTCAGGGCTGTTGGGGACACCTCTGCAGATTGAAAATGAATATCCATATTTATTGTCATTTAAGGTTAGCTGATCAGGCTCTCCCACTGCCAGCACCAGGAGACAGGCCAGAGAGCCCCTGGGAACCTGCCAGCTTATTTGACAACTGTTTTTCAGGAAAACATGTTCCTCTTTATGCCTGAATCTCTGCATAAGGGAGCACAGTGTTCCTTGGATAAAAGCTGGCACTGTAAGAGAAACTGTGGCTTCCCAGCTCCTTCTGTTGGCATTAGCACTGTAGATTTGGATTGAAAGCAGAAAACAAAGGTGAACTCGTGGGTTTGTGCCTCCTCTTTTTCCAAACTTTATCTTTTTCCTGCTCCTGGTAGGGCCACATCAGCACAGAGCCAGCGTGCTGAACTAGCGCACCCCAAAGAGATGTGGAGTTGTCTGTAGGTCTGTTGGGTCCTGCAGTGTCTGCATTTGGTTCATTACATGTTTATTTCTCTTTTTCTCTTTTTTTTTTCTCTTTCTCCAGCTTGAAGAATCCTTCAGATGGAAACGCTTTCCGAATTTTTGCCGTGAAGCAGTAAATTCCCAGGGAAGGTGCAGGTTTCTTTGGGAGAACGCTCTGTGAATCTCCAGAGACAGAAAGGCTCCTCTGACAGCATCAGCTCTGACCGTACCCTCCTTGCCAATCTTTTTTTCAGGGAATTTAAAAAGAAAAGGAAAAGAAAAAAAAAAAAAAAGAAAAAAAAAAGAGAAAAGGGGAAAAAAAGCACCAAAAAAACCTACCAGGTTCTGACTCAGCTGTTCGCATCTCATCACACCCGTTCAGCGTTGTCTCTTTCTGTTTTCGTGTTTTCGTTTCTCTAGGGGCATTCAGCAATGATAAACTGTTCTAACTTTCACTTCTCAAGAGAGGTGTGCTGCACAGAACGGTGGTGGCTCAACATGCAGCAGATGCAGGAATCTCTGCCTGGCCCTGGATGGCATTTTTAGGGTGTGAAGCACCTACTGCGATGGGTGTGAGGACGTGTAGACTCAGAAGTGAGCAACTGTTCAGGTGCTGGACCTTTTGAAATGAGAAACTGTTTTAAAAGTTGCATCTTTTTGGGGAGAGGCTGGGCTTTGGTAGAGTGGTTTTGTGTATGTTTGATGCTTTCTGTGCAAAAGAAGAGAGAATTTGGTCTTTTTCCATCGAGGTGGTGTGCGTCAGCACTGCTGGGCCATCACGCTGGGCTACGTTGTGTGATGGTGTCACTTTTGGGGAGAGGACGTTCTGGTCAGCAGGACATTAAAGGGTTTTTTGGGGACTGGAGTAGTGTGTGAAACGGTGGCAGAGATCCTTGCTGGAGTAGGGTGTGAAACGGTGGCTGGAGTAGGGTGTGAAACGGTGGCAGAGATCCTCGCTGCAGAAAATGAGGCCACCAGATTATCAAGACAGCAGGTTTGGTGTTTGCTGGTCAAACATTCACAGGTATTTTGCAAGTCTGGCAACCTATGAGAAGTCAATGAATCGGGGCTCCTGTGCTGGCACATCTCATCCTATACTACACTCCATTTCAAATAAAATTACAGTTAAATGCAGTGTATTGTTTTATACAGCAGTGCTGGTTGTTTTATCTGTAGTAGTTTAGTGGTAGAGTTAATCTTATTTCTGCTAGGAATGGTTGCATCCATAGGAAGCATGTTCACTTCACCTCCGTGAAGCTCTTTGTGGTGTGTGCAGTTCTGAGTTTTTAAAGCTATGGCATAAATTGGGGTAGAAGGATTTTTCCTGTCCCAATTTGTGAAGCCAGCAGCTCCCCACTTTCAGTGTAAACGCCGTACCCATCAACATTTGATATCCAGGGTGGCATGTTTTGCAAACCTCATAGGTGCTGTAATGATGCTATTTCATAATTCGTTCTTTATGTCTCAATGTGCACCCAAATGCATTTCAAAAGCAGGAGGAGAGCCAGCCATGACCTGCTCTTTTATGGCAGGAGAGTGTTCTCTGCTTTGTATTGGAAAAGAAGGTTTAGAATTGGTTTAAACACGAATCTGGTTTTCTTTCGATGCGCACACCCCCCCTGTGACTTCATTAGTCATAAGAAGGCAACGTGAACTTTACTTCTTCAGTTCCTGTAAATGCATAGTCCTTCTGCTCAGTAACTTGTAATATTGTATGACAGATGGGAAAGTATTTCCCTCTGTTTGGCAGGTATCTCATAGCTGCTTTTACACAGAGGCTATGTTTGGTTTAATCTAGCCAGGTATCAATGCCATCTCAAATCTGTTTCAAAACACAGACCAAAAATATTTATAATGATTAAGCACTTGGTTAATTCTGTAAAAGCCGTGAAATCAGCAAGGAAACTACATGTATCACTCAGTTTGTCTCACCGGTGGAGTTCCTTTCTCTGTAAAATCTGAATTTGGAAAGAGACCTTGTGTAAAATAGGGAGCTGGAGCTGCTTTGCATCGTCTCCAAAAGTGCTGCACAGCAAACCTACCTTTGGGGGTGGATAGAGAGAAATGACTCTGTGTCACCTCTGTTTATATAGTTTTTGTCTTCCAAGGTGTACAGTATTTGCTTTAGATAGGAAAACTGAACTATTGCTTTCGTACTAGGTCAATCGATGTTAAAACCAGCTGGAATATTGGTTAGAAAAGCTGCTGGTTGGAAGCGTTTGAGATCTTGGCAGTGAGATAAGGTTTCCCTGTTCCTGCCCACTGTGAATAATTATGCTATACATGGTTTGGTTCAAGCCCATTCAATACTGCAGCATGAATCCAGGACCAGCATGGGCCAAGTGGTAGCCACAGAGCTATTTATTGCATTGGAAAGAGTAAGAGATGCCATCAAGTATCCTTCACGGGGACTTCAAGAGCATATAAACCACCTCAATGCTGACGTAGGATCCCACCTCTGATATGCTGTCCATGACAATTCCATATGCTGTAAAATGATGGAAAGAAGTGTGAGGGCTCTTGGAGAAAAGCCCAGGGGATTATCATGAGCACATAAAAAAATCCAAACAGCTTGGGATGTATCTACCTGATGAAAAGGGGGGCAAGGGAAGAATTATTATTCCAACAGAAATATCCTAAAAAGTTTAATTCAAGTTACAATTGCGTATTTTTATCTTCAGCCAACTGGTTTGGATTTTTAGAAACCGATGTTAATTTAAGTCTGTATCTGTTTATTTTTGTATTTGTTGTACAAAAGAGAAATTGTGACTTTACTACACAAATATTATTCGAGGTCCTGGGTGCTATTAACTTAAACATACCTCCACCAGAATTAGGGGTGATCAGGTCCTCCGAGGCAGTCACGATATATCAATTACTTGCAATCATGTGTGCTAGCTATTCATATATAGGTGGGACAGTACCAGTTTTTAGCCAAATATTTACTGATTTTATTTCTGATACCAAAACATTTCTCAGCCTACTCTGTTTCAATGCAGCTTAAAGATGCAGCAGGTCTTTGTATGACCAGATTCATTCCTCCTTAGACCCCAGCTCAGCAGATTAGTAAGCACGTGCCAACGTGAAGCACCCAGGGTGTAGCCTGGTTAAACCCCTGGCAAAGCTGATGCTGCCTGGTTGTTCTTTTCCAATAAATTTGTTATGGAAACTAAGGTTGGCCAGTGCAGATGCTGCCATTGCAGAGCAGCTTTGCTTAGCATAGCCACATCTCCAGAAGCCACAACCAGCTGCCCGTGTGCTTGTCAGGTCTGTTGGATCCAGTAATTTCTTCATTTTCAGATATTCAGTCAACAGCTGATTTGAGGATTCTCCAGTTGGTTGGTCGTGCAGTCTAAATATTTAGGGCCAGTTCATAGAGTTGCCTTTTTTTTTTTTGCTTTTTTTTTTTTCTATGAAAAATGATGTATTTTACTTTCTATGTATAAAAGTTTCTTGTAAATTTTTTTGTGCCTTTGCATGTTTTTCAAGGGGCTGTGTGTTTGTTCATAAACTATAATTTTTTTTCTAAATACAGAATTTTAACGTATCGTCCCCCCTCCCCCCGTTTTCTTTTGATTTTTTTTTTTTTTTTTTGGAATTATTTGTGAAATAAAACCTTCCCAGAATGAATGTTTCCCTTGTCTTTAATGCTGAGCCAGAGCTGGGGTGGTATTTAGAAGAGCTATTTGGGATTACCCCTGGAGACTGGTATCCTCTGGAGAGCTCCAGCGAGATCAGGATGTGCAGAGTCTGTTCCACAAACAAATAAATAAAACTGCCCAGTATCCAGGCATTAAAAGTCAGCCTTGACCCTTTCAAGAATAAGATGTATCCTTTATTGAAACATTCTGGAGTAAGAGAAAGTAACGTTTGTCTTGAAGTACCTGCTGTGGTAGATTAATGGGTTGGAAAAAGTGTTTAATGAAGTAGTGCTGCAAAATACAACTGAGCTGAACTCCCCCCAACCTGACCAGGCTGTTGTTAAATGTACCCTTAGTTTTTTGAAGGGACGAGTATACAGTATACAGATTTTTTAATATTTTTTTTTTTGGTCTGAATTCCCCTTGAAATTTTCTTCAAGCTCATGCTTGCTGACAGCACCACAAATCAAACCAAGTTGTTTCATGGTAATTCAACACCATCTTGGTTAAAGGAGAGGCATGACAAGGAGGTTTACAGCTCAGCCTCCAGGCAACGAGCACCGTGTGGCTTTGGACCAAAAATGTGGACTGAGCCCTGGCGGGGAGTCCTGATTGACAAGAAGGCCATGAAGTGTTCTCTTTTTTCCATTACCTAAAACAGAGGTGTTTGCTTTACTCCAAGGCTGGCCTGATACAGTTACAGTTGAATGGTATTTACCTGTAAAACCCAAACCAAGGACTGACATGGTAACACGGTTATTGAGCTGCCAGTGATTGATGCAGAAGGCTCTCCAGTTACAAACTGCCCATGTGAACTTGCTCATGCCCAATTTGTGCTTGCTCTCCCCCCTTCTCACTGCTGCCAGAATATCTCCCTTGCTGAAACTACTGGAGAAGATTTTCATCAGCTTAGAAGTAAGCAGAGAAGGGTATTCAGGCTAATGCTCGTGGTCATGCTGAGGCTGCTTAGACCACCCTCTTGATTGCAACACTTAATTGATTTTTGGTTGCTAGAGCTACAAATCGCCCCAAAATACCATTGCAAAATTTAGGTCTGTGTTGGCATAAGGAAGAAAGCATCGTAACATCCAACACTTGAGGTTGGTATTCTCACCCTTTGTGTTAGTTTCCATCCCTCTTGGTGCTGGCTCTGTTTTTGCCAACTGTTGTCTCCTCCTGCTTGAACCGAGTGCTTTACCTTAGGCTGGTCAAGAAAAACAGCAGTGTTACCAGAAGTGCTGTGTGTGAGCAGTGCTGCAGACAAAGCTGTGTCTTTTTTTCCATACAGTGGCTTTGCAAATCGGGTAAGTGAAGACTTAGAGCAACACGCACAGAGGTAAGAGCAAAATTTAATTTCGTTTCATTTTCTTTCCCCAGTCTGAGGGTTGGGATTCAGGCTCATGCTTTAGGGAAGAGGACTTGAGAAACTGGAAGGCTGAATGTTAAGTAGAGGGGAAGGGAAAGAGAAACCCACGTGGTTCTAAGTGAGGGTAGCAGTCTGCAAAAGGAGCAGACTTGACTACCCTGTTTTCTGCACTTCGCTGGTAATCCTCTGGGATCAGCGGGATGCAGGGCTCTCCGTTTTCAGAAGCGTCTTGTTGCCCGTTGCTCTGCCTTCTGCTGCCTGCTCCTCATCCCATGCTGAGCTCATCAGAGGCTATGTATAGCATGGGCATACCTTGGGGTGGGTGTTCTTCCAAACATCCCATGTTCATTTATAGGATGCACCCAGGCTGTGTTTTCAAAGACGTTTTCCAAAGGCCGGGCTTGGTTCTCATTTATGCTAAGGACCTACTTTAAGGCACTTAGAAGACGTTTATGCCACTTCAGGGTGCGGACAGAGCAGCGTAAAGAAGCCTCAGTGTAAATAGAAACCACCCTTCTATCTTGTTGACAGTGGTTAAAATAGGGTTAGGGAGTTAAATCAACAGACAAGGTCTCCCTTATGTGCTCTCTTCTCTGCAGTGTTTGCTTCTCACCCTTGGTGCCATGTGAGCAGGCAGCTTTCCTCCTCATCCACTGCAAAGCTGAGCACGTTGCAGTGCTCGGTCAGACTGAATACAAGGCTATTTATAGCGGGCCAAAAGTCAGGAGGCTCAGGTGGAATATGGCAGCAGAAAGCTGAAGGAGATGGGAACACAGGTTTGTGAACCAAATGGAGTGCTGAAGAATGCATTACAAGTAACTGCTGCTTCCAACAGTCTTGGGGCTCCTCTGGTCTAGGGGCTGTGGGTGACCATGACCTGCCAACACATACACTGTCCTGCGAAGTGCTCGACACTGTTCCTCAGGATTTTATTTCAGTAGCTGCTTCAAGGCTTATTTCTGCACATCCATCTTTTCTCCTTGTGGAAGCTAAGAAAATACCATCTACGAACTCTGCCAAGGGGCCAGAGGGTGAGTGTGTCAGAAACAAAGTTTAAAAGCAGCCTAATTTCCTTCTCGACCAGCTCAACAGGCCTTGTGAGTGGAGAAAATAATAATAATAAAAAAAAAAAAGAGTAAAATCTGACACAGCTTGACTGTAGGAGGGATTTTGATACCCTCTCACTTGACGTGCTTATAATCAAAACACAGTTTAGATGAATGGAAGGGGGCTCCAAAACTGTCTGGAGAGTAATTGTCAGTGGTTCACAGCTAATACCTATTGTTTGCTTGGTTGTTTGTTTTTTTTTTTTAATCTGCTTAAATCTGTGGAGTACTGTCCTTTGCGGGCAAAATTTCAGCCTGATTCTGGTGATTTCAGTAATAATCTCTGTGGTGAAACAGGGTGAAAATCTGAGCAGGGATGGACAGCACAGAGCAGAGAAAGACTGAGAGTGTGCTGAGAGGTAAGGCCAGAAAACAAAAAACACCCTAAAAGCTGAAGAAACAGCCTGTGAAAACAAGCCAGCCCTGGGAAGGGAGGAACATAAGGAATAATAAAAGATGGAGACCAACCAGTAAGGCAGTCACTCAGCCCAGCTGTGACCAAAAAAAAATAAAAGCCCAAAGCATCACGCTGCTGCCGAGGAGATAAATGTCATCTTACACGTGCAAAGGAGGATACAGTCTGCAGGACAGCTGAGGGACTTCAGCTTTGCTTTGTGCTGTTAAGGTCTCTAGCACGGTGTGATGCCTGGGTTTGTACAGTGGCACCCAAAAAAAGTACGTGTCCGACTGTTGGAAGTCCAGAAGGAAGCAAAGAGTGACCTGAGAGCTAAAACAACCCTTGGGAAAGGAGGAAGAATCACCGAGGATAACTAAGGAGAGGACTCAAAGTGTGTAAAGGTACCATAAGGGGAAAGGGGGAGGTTGTTCTTCATGCCCAAAGGGGTCCCACTAAGGAGTAACAGGTTTAAACGGTACTAGGAGATGTTGAGACTGCTTATTAGGAATGGTTCTGACTGGAACAGATGCTCTGCATGGTCCTTGCAGGCCCAAGGTTTTTAAGAAAATGCTGGATGGTAGCTCCTCACAGGGAGATCCTGCTTTGAGTGGAGGATGGACTAGAAAATGTCTTTTTGGGCCTCCCAACTGTAATTTTTGTCATTTTGAAGGCTAAAGGAAAGACAAAATCACATGGGAAAGGTTGTTGTCTGTTTGGACCCAGAGGGTGCACAAGAATAGACCGGCATTGTCCTGTGGGTAATATACCTCTAGTAGAAACTTGTAGTAGAAGTGGCCTAGGTAAAGGTATGCAGTATTGTGTTCATATGGATTGAGAGAGCCAAACCTAGTCATTGCTCTCCTAACTCTTTGTTGTTTGGATTATTTTCCCCCCCGTAGGTCTTTTGGCAAACAAATGAGTCCTGTGAGACCCTGAGGTGGGTTTGCAGATGGGTCTGTGGACGTCCTGCCACATCTGAGGTAAAGTACTGGGGACAGCCCTAGAAAAAGGCAGATCTGAAGTGCTGGCAAGGGGTGATTTAGGGCATCCCTGTAGGGATGTCACCAAGCAGAGCAACGCAGAGCGTTGTCTGCTGGCGAGCAGCACAGAGCACTGAAATTCAGAGGAGGCATCTCCTGCCTGTGCCAGGCATGTAGCACCATCTGAGGACAGGCCTTTGGTGGGAAGATGGAGACTGTGGAAATTTTCTCATCTGCAGAGTCATGAAACAATCTGAGGCATCTGGGGCAGGCGGCCAGCTCAGCAGGCTGCCTGTGCCGTCCAGATAGACAAGTGAAGGCAAACTGTCTCAAACTGGTACAGCAAAAGAGATGCATGGAGCTAAGTAGCCTACTGCTGGTCAGTACTTTCCTGGGGAACCGCTTCTTTATCAGAAAATCACAGAATCACAGAATGGTAGGGGTTAGAAGAGACCTCCGAAGATCATCGAGTCCAAATTCAGAGCCAGAGCAGGACAGAACTAGAGCAGATCACTCAGAAATGCATCCAGACAGGTTTTGAAAGTCTCCAGAGAAGGAGACTCCATAACCTCTCTGTGGAGTCTGTTCCAGTGCTCTGTAACCCTTACAGTAAAGAAGTTCTTCCTCGTGTTGAGGTCCCTTCCAACCCTTAACATTCTGTGGTTCTGTGAACTTCCTGTACTCAAGCTTGAATCCATTGCCCCTTGTCCTCTCACAAGTGAAAAGAGGTTGTCCCTGCCTTGATGTCCAGCCCTTATGTTTTTATAGACATTAATTAGATTCCCCCTCAGTCTTCTTTTCTCCAAACTAAAATGATTTTTGTAAATCTGAAGCACTCAGCTGGAGTTTGTTTGGACAGGAACCATTTTAAAGAGCCATAAAACTGAAAACACTTGAGTTTCGATGAGCTCCAAATTCTCTAGCATAGATGAAGGACTTAAACAGCCAACCCTAGCTGATATCGTGGACAGCTCAGGATGCGGTTCCAGAAAATTCTTGTGATCCTCTTTTGAGGAGAGTTCCTGGAAAAGTGGTCAAGCCCTGGCCCCTCGGCCATGTGCTCGGCACAGGAGGACAGCGAGGGCTCGGTGCGGAGGGGGTCCCGGCCCCCCCTCCAGCATGTCCCACGCTGACGCAGGAGAAACTTGTGTGAGGTCTTTGCTCTGCTCTTATATAATCCACGGTTTCAGATAAACTCCATGCCAAGTACCCAAAAAAGGGATTGTGTGAGTGTGTGTCTGCGCTCTCCCGCAGCCTCTTCCCGTAATCTGCACACAGCGTTCGACTGTGACGGTTTTGCCAGTAAAAGAGAGGTTTTTTCCTTTGCCTTGAGATCCAGATTTAAAATTAGCTGCGTCTCAGCAGAGCCATCGTCAGCGATCCCTGCCAGCCTCAGTTCTCAGCCTTAGAGGTTCAGGGCCGTACAAGAGCCCGGCAGCCCAGTTTAAACAGTGACCAGAAAAGTTTGTTCAGGGTGGGCTCCCTGGCTGTTAGCAACGGGAGCCTCCATTAGCTCCTATGCTGAGAAAACCAGTCAAACTTTATAAAAATACCTCCTAAAGTAAATATTAGTGAGTCACAGATACTAAATATTAATAATTCATGCATTGGGAGCAGAAATTATTAGCAGGATCTGTAAGGTAGGTCTTTTTGACGTGCAATATGCCAGAATTGGATATGTGTTCCTCTTTTTTTTTTTTTTTTTCATCTTGTGTATGCCAACCTTTCATGTCTGAGATTCAGGCTTGGAGCTGCTCTGAGGTCTTGGGTCAAGTGAAGCTGGTTGGTGTCTAAGTCCCATGAGGGGAACAGCTTGCCTGGAAGGGACCTAAACAGGGAGGGTGTTGAGCAGCTCTTCTTGTCCGGGGGTCAGTGGTGGGGCACTCCTAGGGAATTGGAGGGTTTGACGTGAAAATTGCAGATAAATGAGGGTTTTTTTCATTGCCAGATTGACCTCTGGAAAAATAACAACCATCCAATCCAAACCAACCACATTTATGCAAACTTTATGCAACTACCCGATCCCCCCAAGCACTTTTGTCACATTTAGGAGTACAATGGAGCTCCATTTTTTTTTTTTTCTAGTGAGGCAGTTTTAAGTCAAAAGTGGTTTTGTTGATCAAAACGTAAAAAAAAAAGTATATATTTCCAAGTTTTAGAAAGTGAAGTTGCAGTTATTTCAGTCATTCCTTTACATGTTTGATAGGATGGCTTCTTAAAAGTTTGTTGGCATTGAAAAGCATTGATGGAAAATTTTATGTAGACTTCTTTTCTTGTTTTTAGTTTCTTATGGTGCACAACTGGCAATTGCTGGTTCATAGTGGAGACTGAGATGTTGTCTGGGTGAAGAGGGGAGAAATTTTTTTTTTTTCCCCAGGCAGAACTGCAAAGGAGAAAGGCTTTTCTTGGAGGAATGGAGCAAAAGGAGGAGTGAAGAGCAAGGGGCTATGACGAAGGCTCAAACTGGAGTCTAACCCCTGATTTGTGTCAAATCTGTGGGCAGCATCACCTTGGATGATGAACAAAAATCAATCTCCCAGAACCAGAGGGGTGAGTGGAAGTCTGGAGGTGAGGTGATCCCAATGCTTTGAATCACCATGTTTTCCTTTTCCTCCCCACAAGAAAAGCATTTTGTTCTGTCAGTTATGAAAGACTCAGTTTCATCATCAGTGCCTAATTTTACTACGCTGTGCCCTGGCCCATCCTGCCAAGGCTGGTCCAGCACAGAGGTAGGGAGCCTGTTGCCACTTAGGTGGTCCCAAATTCCTTCTTGCTCTTTGTTCCTCAGCTCGTCCAAGCCAAACCCCACCTTTACAAGGACTCAGTGAGAGCTTTTTCCCGTTGAGTAGCTGATTCTTAATTAGCACACACATTACCTTACAGGTCTGAGCCTCTTGGTGGTAGCTTTCCAGTCCCGTGTGGCAGCGCAGGTGGAGGCCCCTTTCTGGGAATGGAGAATGGTTGTTCTTCTGCATGTTTGGCTTTTTGACCCTGGATTTGATCCGATGCAAAGAGATTGTGGCACATTGTGGCTCTAGGGAAAGTACTTCTTACCATGCTGAGAGCTTTATTGGCATGGAGATGACAGCAAGTACACATAGAGACATTTTCTCTTTCCTCTTAGCCTGAGGATCTCAAGGGAGGGTGTAGGAGATAAGTCCGTGTCTTGCAAACCTTCTCCAGACAGCTTCTCACATGATGCTGAAATTGTCCAAAAGTGCTGAAGACACATATCACCCTTCCCCTGAAAGCCTATGGAAGAGTATCACTGTCAACTCTGCCTTCTTCCAGGAAAACCATCTTCTGTGAGATACCAGATGGTGATGTTCTTCCAGCTAAATGCAACGCAAAGGAAATTCCTCACTAGGAAAGGACAGCCACAAGCAGCCCAGCTTCTCCTGAGCTAATGTTTGGGCTTTCTGGAAATTAAAGGGCTGCTTTCTAGCTCGGCAGGTGGGCAGACAACACAGCTGACGTTTCTGCCTCTTCCTATCGATGGCTTCCCAGTGGGCCTTCCTCAGAGAAGATGAAGTGGAACAGCTAACTCAGCTGGTCAAATAGCACATGTGACCTGGAAAACTGCCGAGGATTACAAGCCTGGACCAAAGCCCAACTTCTGCTGTTACACCAGTGACAGATCATTAATTTTGTGCTTGATCACTGACAAGTGGATGGTCCCTTGTAACTACTCTGTTTGTAGACCACATTTAAATACTTGTGTGTTGAAGCACGCTGGTCTCCTCCCTTGCTGGGGTGCAGTGAGACTTTGTGTTTTGATGAGCTGCATCCCATCCACGGCAGCATCTCAGTTTTGGTAGGTGTGTAAAAGAGTCATTCCCAGAGCTGGGGACGTGCTAAACAGAGAGAAATCCTATTCCCACCGACACCTTTTACCTTCCAGCCCTCTGGCCATGGTAATTTTGGTAGACGTTAATTTCTTGTCAGAACCCCGTTTCGTGCTGAGCTCTCCTGACCCTTCTGATTATCACCCGCAGACCAGGCTAGTCTTCTGTGATCTCTACCTTTAATTAAAAGCAGACTGGAGACTCCTGGGATTTACACCCTCCTCCCTCCCCTTTGCATTCCCTCTTCTTTCCCCAGTGCAGGGAGGGGTAGGCAGGGCTGTGCTGAGCATGGATGGCAGTGGTGGCAGCAATTTGGAGGCACAAGCTGTGCCCAGTGTACACTGTCATCTTAACAGCACGGGAAGTTTTTCCTGGGAGAGCAGAGTGGCAAGAAAACGGTTAGAAGAGGAAGCAAAAATGAATCACTGATTAGTTTTTAATTACTTTAGGTTTCAGCATCTGTTTTGACAGACAGAAACACAGAACTGCAAAGGGTACAAAGACACAGATCCCCTTTCTAAAAGGAAATCTCAGAAAATGCTGGCAGGATCCCATTATGGGACCATTAAGCCAGGACCTGAGCTAGTCATTACAGTTCTGCCCCAAGTTTGCCTGCTTGGGGTTTGCACGTGAATCCCAGTTCTGTACAATTTAGAGGCTCTAAAACCAACCAGGCAGGAAAAGGCAGATTTTCTGTAGTGGTGGCATGATTCTGGTGAGGGTGTCTTTACAGGACAAATGATTTCCACCGTGGAAGAAACAGGACAGGAGATGACATCAAACCGTGCCTCTGGTTGCTGTTACAGCAGGCATTAAGCAAAAGGTGTGGGCAATGTCTCCTGTGGGTATCCACAGGGCCGTGGGTGGGAGGGGGATTGCAACACAAGCTCACCAATCAATTTTTTAGTCGAAGTGTGACAAGTGGTCCTCATGATTTGCTGGAGGGTATTGCCTAGCAAAAAAAAAAGAGGCAGTCATGTGCTATAGGAAGTCCAGACCTGAATGGCAGTGTGTGAGTCCCAGTCTGCAGACTGCCCGGCTCTGATTCACCTATACGTGATGCACCGCTTGGTAACAGCCACTTCCTAAATTGCAACTATCTTGAGGCTCATTTCCTCGTTTGTTTTATTGAGGTCTGCTTTAGGGCCCTTGTTAAAATAACCACAGAGAGTTGGTGGGATGATGTGGAGCAACGGTCGGGAGGTGTTGCATCATTTGGTAATGGAATGGAGTGTCCTGCACAGATGGTCCCCTCTGGGCACAGTAGTACCTCTTCCTGAATGTAATCACCCCTCGTTAAGCCCCATTAGTCTGCTGGCAGCAGTGGCTTGGTTGCCAACCATTGGCAAGTGAGTCAGCGGATGATGAGGTGGTGTCATGCCTTAGGCTGCAACCCTATGGTTGTGTCTTTGTACCCTTTGCAGCTCCGTGTTCCCATCTGTCAAACATGGTGCAACATGAGCTTTTGGTGTTTTAACCTGTTTTATGACAAGAGCAGGAGTTATGGGGTAGGAAAGGCATTTACTACTCCAAATCCAGGATGAAGGACCTGTGATGCACAGCAAAAGGATGGAGGATGTTTCCAAGTATGCCTTGACTTCAGGGAACAGGATATGACTGTGATGGGTCTGACAGTTGGTTGCATCCTTTCAGATGTTCAGTCACTCTTCCATCTCACACCAGCTGGCACAGTTGTCGACAAACTTGTCATTTTTTTGGTAGCAGGGTTTAGAGCTAGTGCTCTAGGAACAGGGCTATGATTGTCTTTGCATTGGGTAGCTAATAGCAAGGCAGGAGGGAATAAGATGAACTTTGAAGCGGAGAGATTATATTTTGATTAAATACATATGAGAAAAGCAACAAAGTCTCAAGAAGGGCATGATACGACTATTGCAGTTCTTGACTGTACAAAGGTGATACAGGCATGGAGGTCTTCATGGTGTGCCATGGGAAATTGGCAATCAGCCTCCCAGTACTGTCTGTCAACAGGAGCCCCATTTGCTCTGAGTCAGTGAGATATGGATTCTGAACAGGAAGGCTGAGAAGAAGAAAGGTTCCTTGTCTCCTTATTAATGAAGCCAATTATTCCTTGCCAGAAGTAGGGAAGGCAGATGTGAAACATCTTTCCAATAACGTCAAAGATGTTATTACATTGTTTGTAGCCCTATTTGGCTGATTCAAGATTTCCAGTGTTTGTGCCTCATCACAATGAAAGCAAGAGCTGCTCACATCCTTGTTCACCCAGAGGAACCAATGTTAACCATGAGTATTTTGAGCCAAAGAGACTAGGGCCATGTCCTGAGACATTGAAAAGGCAGCCTCATTTCGCAGCTGACTTGATTTTCCTTCATTGTGCTTTTACTCGTGTTGGATCCCTGTGCACAGTCTGACTCGTGGCTTCGGGAAAGAGAGAAATAGGTATTGCCTGCTCAGAAAGCCAGCTGCTAGCAATACACCCAAACCACCATGCAGGACTCTCAGCCTCCTTGTATGGATGGTTTCCAACTAAAACTTCCCATCAGTAGTCATCAAAGGATACAAGCAACGATTTCATATGGCACATTTCACTCCACCAGTCTCGTGCTCTCCTTCACCCCTATCTTGTCCTCTTTGACACAATGTCCACTAGTATCAAGCTGAGATTTCATTTTAGAGTGGAGGTAAGATTGCCTGGTACATCTCCAAAAATACACGTTAACTCAGGACATTCTTTTGACCATAGAGCAGATAAACATAACTCTGCACTCTCCTTTACAAATTGTTTGCCCCGAGAAAGCCATGGGTTTTTTTGTCAATGGACCTCAGAACATGCAGTAGCTCTTTGTACAACACGGAACAGAGGCACAAGTCATTTCCAGAGCTTTGGTGCCTGCTTTAGCGATGTCAATCTAAGGAGTAGCCATTTTCTGACCTAAACCTTTTTGTGGGAAAGTTGAACTTCTGACGTCTGAATTTTGTGGCATTCTAAGTAAGGAGTTGACTTTTTCTCTGGAAAATTTTAGTTCTCTCATGGGAAGATGAGAGCATGCCCAATCCAAACACTAAAGAAAGTCACATTATTGCTTGAAATGCTACTTCCATGCTCTGGGAAGTGGGTGGGTATTTACCATGTCGCTCTTTTGCTTTACAGAAAGCCCGTCCCCCCTGTCCTGTAGGTCTGTCAGCCTAACTTCTGACATTGCATGGTACGGATCTGGGGAGTAGGAGACAGAGGTATTGCATTGTGCTCTGAGTGTTACTTTATTGGGGTACTTCTGATTTTGGAAGGAGTATGTCCTTGTTAGACGCAATTTCTCTGCCTTGGGATGAATCTATCGTTTTGTTTTGATGTCTTGGGGAATCTGTATAACTGCTGCCAGGTGTCTGGGGAATACTTCAACTTCTTAGCCAAACGAATGAGAATCTTAAAGGCAAGTTTAGTCTCAGAAATTTCTTTTTCCCTAATGAAAGAAAACTGGTGTTCTGCTTCGGATTTGCAGCCCTTGAATACGTGGCTCAGACCGTGTTCTCACCCTGAAGTTATCCATGAGACAGAAACTGTGAACGACTTGTTTGGGGTCTGAATGGGACTCTCAGTTTTTCAGGGCACAGTAAACCCTCATTGGCAATATCTGAGGTGGTGTAAATTGGCACAACCTCCCTGCAGCTGATGGACCTACTTCACATTTTGGCTGCAGGTGTTTACAGCCTAAAAACCCACCCACTGTTGCTGCTAACAGAGTAAGATATATAAAGTCATGCATGCTAAACCAAGCCCAATATTCAGAGTCAGTTAGACTAAAAGCAATCTCATCACTGTCCAAAGTTCAGAACATGACCTGGTGGGGCTTGCAAGTCTTAGCCATGAATTATGCCATTGCTGAGGGTGGTTTCCTGTTACGGTTGGGAAGGCTGCATGGATTCAGGCAGAGCTGCCCTCTCCCAGGGAATCACATGGGTCTGGAAACAGCAATAAACTTCGCACGGTATTTCTTCTAACTGCTCACTCCTCTGAGGTATATGGTGTATCTAGAGACCGGCGTCAGCAAACGCATCACTCTTCACTTACTATAATGTTATTTCTAGAAGTTTGCTTGGTTTACAAAGAACAGAAACCTGATAAAATGGTTGGATGAAGCACAGGGTAAATTCAGCTGTTCTACAGATGGAAAATGATAGAAAGCCATTTGGTTCTGTTTCTTTTTTAAAACAAACCAGCTCCTTCACTTCTTCAGCATGCAGTCTCTTAAGCACTGTCACAGCCTCTCCACCCCAGCAGAAAGAACAAACACCCTCTCCGTGCTTTCACTGTTGGAAACCCATCTGCAAGGGATGGGTTTTAGGCTTTGTACATTAATATCTTTTTTCATAGTCTCAGGGCTCTCTGTGGGTAGAATGGTGCAAACAAAGCAGTTACAATGAGCATAACAGTTGTAAATAAAATGAGAAGCAATGTTTAATAAGAATAATTCAACAGTGAACTTGACTTTGTTGTTCTTAATCTGTTTTCTCGAGCTGAATTTCTGCAAAGAGATTGTCAAAGAAGTTGAAGGAATTTCTACGTGTGTTTGTCCACTGGAGGAACTCAACTCTTCTCCTGGCCTTCAGGTTTCTTCACTTTTCCTGATGTGCCCAACTGGAATTGCAGGTAGATGTCATGAGAGACTCCCTTGAACTTTTCTGTTGGAAAATTGAGACCTGTCTCAGATGTCTTGATTCCTGTGCATATAAAACTAAAACACATTGCTGACATTCTATTTCTTGTCTTTTACTCTTTTTATGTATTGCAAGGTTTCTTGGAAACACACTCTGTTTTCTCCTCTGCTTTGCTCTTTACACAGTGATACACTGGAAGATATTAAAAACCAAAACAGCAAAGAGGACATGTTTTATATTATTTTGTTTGTAAGAACACTCTTGACTGGTAAATAACTACACCCTTCATAAGTGTTTTCAATTTTCTCTCTGAAATATGAAGCAAGTAATGCTTTCAACAAGCAGCTCTTCTTTGTCAAGACTTTTTCTTGTTTTAGGATACCCAAATAGTATAAAAATCAGAATGTTTCCAGAAAACATGTTTTGGGCACACTTTTTTTTTTTTTTTTTTTAAACTATTCAAAGTTCAAGCTGTGACTATGAAGACATGACTGAAGACATGACTATTGATGATGCTGAGTGCTTCATGCTGAGCAGAATAGCTTTCAGTAGAGAAACCAATGTGTGATCTGTAAAGAGACACAGCAACTTTCTAAAGCCACTTGCATGAAAGACTTCACTTGGTTTCGTTCTTATTACATTCAGCAAAAAGCAGCTTGTTTAACAAACCAGTAGCTTGAGACGTATAAGGAAGAATGGGCAGTGGTTTGGACTAAGATAGTCTTGCAATGGTCGTGTCTCAAAACCAAATGGCCAGATCATAGCATTTCAGTGTCCCTGCTATGTTGCTCCCAGCAGCATGAAATGACCACAAAAATCTCTTCTTTACCAGGTCATGCCTTTTCCCTGGGAGAATTTTTGAGTGCATGTCTGATACTTGGTCCCTTTTCCCAAGTGGGGCACAGAGGTGAGATTCTCCTTGACTTCACCATGACAGAACTTGAAACATTAAGTCCAAGCGTGAGGTGGCCCAGGAATCAATGATCCTGAAAGGCTTTTTGGTCTTGCTGTAGCTGGGATGGTTTCCTCTAAATGTGCTGTACTCTACTGTATTGTTCTGTGCTTCCAGAGAGTGTTATTTCAACCCAGTTTAAGGTCACCTTGAGAGTGACTGGGCTTGGCATAGCTGATTTCTGGGACCAGGACTTGATGCTGATCTCAAGTTGCTGGCCGATTGCACAAAACCGTTTATAGATTAAGTCTGAATAAACCCTTCAATTAAGGTCATAGTAAATAAGATTCTAAGGTTAAAGTACTTTATGGCAAAACAGGCTCTTAGGAACTGGTATTATTAAGAGTAATGATTTGATTAGAGAATGAGAAACAGGACTGGGAGGACAGGAACCTGACCTCAGCAATAAAATGCGCATAGTTGCCTTTTTTTTTTTTGTCTTCTTGGAAACTGGTATGCAAAGGTACAATTATACAACATGGCCAACATTTCAGCAGGCCAACACAAACGATTTCTGCTTTTCCTGACTTTGGGCATCTGCACAGAGTTTTGCTTTGATTTAAACTTTCAGGCCAAATCCTCTTGCTAGCGTGCAGCACAGAGGTTGCAACTTGAGGGCTGGTGCTGGGATCCTTCACCGGCGGGAGGTGCCCATAGAGGTGAAGTGACCACATTGAACTACAGAGGTGTTTGTCTTCTCCAACTCAGAATAAGCTTTTAGGCATTACTAACCAAGCAGCAGCCACCAGAGCAGATAACGTGGGTCACATTACTGGAGTTAGCTGAAACTGGAGTTGGAGGAGGGATACAGAAGCAGCCAAACACCCACACTGCCCCAGAGCCAACCTTCACTGACTTTGCAGTATTTGATTTGTTGTTTCCTTAGAAAACCAGGCTAAGCTCCCAGCCGCAGATCGTTTTCAACCTTTCCGTGCCTGAGTTAGAAAGGAAAGGCTTTATTCCCAAAGTGGATACTTCCAGTGTCACTGGAAGTGCCAAGTGGTGTTTGCATTCCTATTATTGTTTCCTCTTATCTTTCTGCAGGAGCAAGCCAGTCCTGGGAGGAGGATTTGCATGCTTGGACCCTACTGCTAAAGTGTTAATGAGGGGTCCTCTGGTTTGCCTGTGGGGATGCAGGATGTAGCCCAGAGGGCTGGGAATCAAAGGGATAAGACACAGAGAGGATACACCAGTGTGGACTACAGCTCTGTGCCTGGTGGGAACCCTCCACATCTATGTGGATGTCCTGAGGGCAGCACTGAAGGAAAAGGCAGCCTAACCCCCACTCAGTCTGTGCTGAGGGTTTGCTCAGCCTGCCCCTCTGCAGTGGAATGAAAGTGCAGAGCAACAGCTATTACAGTGCGGGGTGGTAAGAGAAACTATCAGGCAGAATTCACTGGCGTATGGCCTGTTACCTTCATCCCAGCAACTACCCCATTTATTTATAGTGAGGTTCCTATAGGGCTGCCATCAGCCTTGTAGCAGGACAGGGAGATGGTGCCTTCTGCTGCCACCCAGCCCTTGTGTCATTAACCCAGCTTGTCTTCCAGCACAGCCCAAAGAAAGTGTCTTTGAGGGCAGTGTCTGCAGATGGGGCACTGTGGTGGGATCAATGAGTCTATTATTGTTTGGACTTCAACAGTTGGCTTTGGCAGCCTCAGAGCCATTGCAGCCCAGGAGCATCAAAGGGTTCCTGTTTGGATATGGGCAGACCAGGCTTTCCCAAAGGAAAAAGTAGGACAACATTATTCAAAGTAGTTGGGTGTAATTGAATAAAGAAGTTCGGTGCTTTGCAGGGGAGGTATGGCCACCGTTTTATGTCTTGTCATTTCACATACAAGTTGCAGAAGACTTTGGTTATGAGAAGACCTCCCAGAATAAAGACTCAGCAACTAGAAATGTGTATTAGTGCTTGAAAGTCTGGTGAGAAATAATTACATTACCTTAGCTGTCTCATTACATATAAGGGCACCAATGCTTTTACCACAAAGGGGGCTGGAGATACTGTATGTATGCACTGCAAGACCCCCTCCTTCCCTGAAAACCTGCTAGAAGAAGGGGATATAAGAAAGGCAGAGTGTTCTTGAGTGGCTGTATCTCAAACACTGTATGAGTACAGAGTTTGCCACTTGTTTACTTCTCCAACCAAATTACTTGGTCCAAGGGAGCTGTGATGTCTCCCCACAAACCTGACTTCATTTACCTCCTCAGATGTTTTTAAAGGCTCTCGAGTCCCCATGTCCGATACACTTCCAGTGAGACAGGTGCCAGCATCAGGCATAGTCACTAGAATGGAAAACCCCAATATAATCAAGCACAACAAACCGAAGGTGAGTCTGTCAGGGCTGATGGTTGCACACAAGGAAATATATCGCTGGGTTGCAATGATTGTATTTCTGGTAGTGATTTCAGGGACTGCAAAGCCAGGAGGAGAAGCTGCACATGAAGGTAACGTGTGCTTCTGGAGGTCCGCGCAAGACCTTGTCTTTTAGCAGCTTCTTCAAGCAAGAACATTTCAGGGGTAGCTGAGCTGTCACTCATAAGGCAGTACAAGGCATCCTCTAAGGCTACTTTATCTTCTAACGAATGTTTCTCCAAAAGCCTTGAGCTGCAGAAAGGAACATAGCTTTCTGCTGGTTTGAAGGGTCAAAGTAACAGGGATAAATATTTAATGTGCTCTTTGTGCAGAAGAGGTAAACAAATTGTATAATCTGAGAAGCCATTTCGCCAATTTTGGATGTTGTGCTCCGAAGTATGATTGTCACTGTGCCAGTTCATCTGGTGGGGCTGCAAGATAAGATCTCCTGAGTCAGCAAACATTGCCGCTTACTTCACTCAGCTTCTTCACTGAAGTATCGAAGCACCACACTGAAGCCCAGTTGAAGTGATTTAGACAGAATTTAAACATCTGGTTGGGTTTTTGGTTTGTTGGTTTTTTCTGTTTTGGTAGTGCATGACTGGCAAACACTGAGTAATAATTCCACTGGCCTCAGTAGAAATGTCCTACTCTGAGCACAGCATTTTTTTTAGGTCCAAATCAGCTTGTGTTTGTGGAAGTTTCATGCCATTTTGCAAAGTTTATTTTCCTAAATGAGAAAGAAACATCCAGAAATATCATGACTTCTACTGAAAACAAGTTGGAGTAGGCCAAATAAAACGCCAGTCTCCTTTTGGCAGGGAGAAGAGATGATGCAATTAGCTGACTTTTATTAAGAAATGAGTAGAAAGGTATGAATTTGATATATAGGCTTTTTTTTTTTTTCTGGCCAGAAATATGGTGTACAGAGCAGAAAAGATAAACAACAGAATGCTTTAGCAAAAATGGCCTGTGTCTATGTCCATAGTCAGATAATGCTCAATTATAAGACTTAAGACT
This sequence comes from Actenoides hombroni, assembly GCA_024336885.1. NCBI lineage: Eukaryota > Metazoa > Chordata > Aves > Coraciiformes > Alcedinidae > Actenoides > Actenoides hombroni. Next base: position 1,777,434 of record WUAM01000237.1, on the reverse strand, counting down.
TGAAGAAATAGACTAAAATAAATCTCCTTAATTTATTTTCCTTCTCTGCTCTACCACTTTTAATTTTCCTTTAAATCTCTCCCTTTTGCAGAATTTTTCTCTGGCAGAAATCTGGCCTGGTCTTCTGCTAGCTAGAGCAGAGGGGATGCATTCAAACATCACAGACATACTTTTCTCTTTGTTCTTTTCTTGAAGATATTAGAAAAGAGAAGTTGTTTGTGCAAAATCTCTGCTACTGTGAAAAATGTGCAAAGCAATCATGGTGTAGTCCAGAGCTGATATGTAAAACCCAGGACAAGTAAAGGTGAGAAAAATAACAACTGTTGAGGCTTTAAGAAACCCCTGTGTCTCTACATATATCTCTGGAGTTGGGTTTTGGGTTGGGGAGGTTTTGTTTCTATTTTTTTTTTTTTTGTTTTCCTTCCCTTCTTATTTTTTATTATCTAAACAGGTACTGAAATATGGAGAAGTAAGAAAAAGAAGTAGCTGTGCTTAGGTCCAGTGGAGAAAGATGAAGCTTGCTCTTATGCTTGACCAGATTATACCACCACCAAGCACGAGGTAACACCATGATAACATCCACTGGTTGCTATGGCTTATTGCCAGGTGTTCCCTGGTGAAATAAGGTATCTGAAATCTGGCACCAATCACCCATTCAGGCTTTGGTACGCACAAAGCTTTAGGCAACTGCTCGAACTTCAGGGGATTCACTGAACCACCAAACCTTTTAAAGCAATGCCCATCAACAGTGAGAAGAGCACAGTGTGTGACTTACTCTCCTCCCTGAAGCAAACTCAGCATCAGAAGATTCCAGAACAGTGTTGTAAGTGGGCTTCCTATGTCTTGGTGGCCTGGATGGGCATATGTGAGATCATACGTACCTTCTAGCACCTAATGAGAGTCAAGTGGTCCATACTGAGCTGCCTCTGCATGGCTGGAGAAAGATAGAAATCCCTGAGGACCCCAAGGGTTTTCTATTGATGTCTGAGACAACAGAGAAGGAGCACAGCTCTTAGATGGGACCTCTCATTTTTTACAAACCACTTGAAGGCTTGTCCTAAAGAGGTCAACTCTTAACTGAGGTAAGGAAAGTCTGTGTAATGGGAGGAACAAGGAGGCTAAGCCAGTTTAAACTGGTGTTAAGGGCAGCCACCCATGAGATCATGTTATTGGACTTGGCCGTGTGAGAAGCAACCAATGGAGATAGAGGGTTTGTAGGGATTCCACAAGCCCCTCCATGTCATCCCATCTGAAAAGTGGGGTTTGATACTTCCAGGTGTCATCATTGCTGCTCACTCTCAGTAACCAAATCCAACAGCTGTCTTGCCCTTAGAGTGGACGCATGCGTTTAAGGATGGGTCTTTATGAAAACTTTTCAGAGCCGTGGTTGACAAACCATCGTGTGTGGCTGACCCAGCAAAGCCAACATCTGGCCAAACCTGTGTTTTCATGAATGTGAGTACATCTGTTCTTGCTGCTACATCTATTTTTGAAGGTATATCAACAAACGCATCTTGGTTTTGACCTCACAGAAAGCCAATGGTGTAGTAGTCATCTCTTTCATTAATCAACCTTACGTCATTTGCTTGGTTTAATAACAGTTTTGGTTTGCTCTTTTCTCTCTTTTATTGGTGAGTTGCTGAAGCAATGTTTGCAAAATATTTGGGTTTGCAAAATATTTGGGTTACATGTGGCAAAGCGTGAAATGTTGCTCAGGGTGAAGCCCAAGCTGGCAGTAGTTTGCTGCTTCAGAGATCTTTGGAGGACAATCCCTTGCATGACATCTGCAAATGAAAACCAGAGTTGCCTGAGGTCACATCACCAGAGGTGACCTTGAGCGTTACCTTATGCTAAGAGGCAGCTTTTTCCTTTTATTTATTTAATTTTCACTTGAGGTTCCCCTTGGGACTGTTTCTGGTGGCATTGCATTGAAGTCTTCTCAGAGTCAAGGTGTTTTGCAGTGCTGGATGCCAGAGCCAGCTCTGCTGAGGTTGGGTATGTGGATGCAGAGCTGTGCTGACAGAGAATGGGAAACTTTTTCAGAGTTTGCTTGGAAGTGTTTTTCACATTTGGCAGCTGGACAAAGCAAACAGACACAAACCATCATTCCCTTGAACGTTAGAGCTGGTCCATCTACCAGAAGCTGTCAGAAATAAGAACAAGCCCATTGTCCTGAATGCTTCTCCTGTCTTAAGCCTTGAGAACTGATATCATTTAGTTCCCGTATCATTTCTTGACCAAACCATACTCTGTGCAAGATCTTATCATTTCCTCATACAATAATAACCAAATCTTTTCAATTATATTACATTCCTCTATCACTGCAACCGACATCCTGTTTGCCTTGCGTGCTGCAGCTGCACAGGGAGTTGAAAGCTTCAGGAATATTTTCTATAATCTCCTAAATCTCCGGTTTAATTTGCTAGCTGCAAACCCTGTCAACTTTTACAGCACCTCCCATCTGGATCAGGGAATAGATTGCTCCAGGAAGCATTGCCCAGCCTGCTTATACGTCATAGAGTCAAACCCTGATTATTTGCATCCTCTTTAGGAAAATGGAGCTTTTCCTCTGCTAGGAGTTTGGTATGTGCCCTGAGGTTTGCCAGGTGCTGCAGGGCTGCAGGTGTTGTGATGATTTTGCTTCTGCAAAGCACAGGCACAGCATGGGGGGGGGGAACGGGGACCAAAAATCAGCATTTTGGAGTGAGATTTGCACCTTGTGCAACGGCCGCTTTGGAGGTTGTTGAGGTCACCAGGGGAGTTTCAGTTCTTGCCTCAGTGAGATCTTTTGTTCTCCAATCAGCTGGCAAGGGGGCAGATGTCACCCTGATGTCACTGTGCTCCTCGAGTCCATTCGCAGGTTGTGCTCCAGGGTGGTATGTGAAGGAAAGGCAGGGTCCATCCTTGGCTGGGACAGGGACTTGGCTCTTCCCCCCATCTTGTTGCTCACGCTCTTCCCACTGGGTGCAGAAGGGCTGCCACGTTGCCTTTTAGTGTTCGTTACAGCAAACGTGCCTTCGAGTTCTGTATATTTGTTAAAAAAATAAGGGGATCTGGGCTGGATCTTACAGTCACAGCTGAATCACAACCTCTGAAGTTTCCTCATGCATTAACAGGAAACACAGGTTTTAGCTTTTGACATTCCAGCTCTGAGATGCAGGGTAGTAAGTGCTGCCTCCTCCCCCTTCTCCTCCACTTGTCTTTTAACTTTCTTAAAGATGAATGCCTCAAAACCCTAAGGAGAGGTAAACCCCTATTTTAATGAAAACCTGACCATGAAGTAGTGCTCGTGCTTTGTGCTGCCTGATGCGTTCGGATCACGTTTTCTGCAGAACACAAACCAGCCTTGCATGCTGATGGCAGGAAACTCGGCGTGTAACTCATTGTCCCTTCAGCTGCTGACTCCAGGGGGCAGGTCTCATAGTTATTATGGGCTCAGGACAATAATTGCATTGAGAACAGTGTTGTCATGGCAAAATGGACCACGTTCCTCTGGAGGTTGTCGTGTCTTGGCGTCTGTGCCAAATTGAAGCTTTAGCAGCGTTTCTATGGGGCGGGCGGTGACGGTATCGTGTTGTTAATGCATATATTTACTGCTGCCTTCAGGAAGTTTGATGTAAAGGAGGGAAAAAGGTCCTAACAAAGTAACAGCTACATACAGTGCTTAAGCCCAAAACTGTGTTCAGGGTATTTGTTGCAAATGAAGCCAGTCGCTTCATGCGGTCCTCGCAGCAGTCTTGAAGAGCTGCTGGTTGCTGTTTCCCTGATAATGATCTTTATGTGCTTAACTGTGAACACACATTTCCCATCTCCTGTTACCACTTTTCTAATTTAGACAAATTAAATTCTTGTTCATACACTGTGTTTTCCAAAGTCTTTTTTTTTTTTTTTTTTTTCCCCCTAGCTGTTCTCTTTTGTCTTCTTTCGAGTTTATTCTCATCACCTTTCCCATCCCCAAATGAAAGGAGATCATAGAATCATAGAGTTGTCAGGGTTGGAAGAGACCTGAAAGATCACCTAGTACCAACCTCCCTGCCATGGGCAGGGACACCTCCCACTAGAGCAGGTTGCTCAGAGCCCCAGCCAGCCTGGGCTTAAAACCTTCCAAGGATGGGGCTTCCACCCCCTCTCCGGGCAACCTGTGCCAGTGTCTCACCACCCTCATAGGGAAGAAATTTTCCCTAATGTCTAACCTGAATGGACCTATCTCTAGTTTTAATTCATTCCTTTTGGTCCTATCACTGCCTGACAGCCTAAAAAGTCTCTCCCCAGCTTTCTTGTAGCCCCCTCCAGATACTGGAAGGCCACAATAAGGTCTCCCTGGAGCTTTCTCTTCTCCAGACTGAACAAGCCCAATTCTCTCAGTCTGTCCTCATAGGAGAGGTGCTCCAGCCCTCTGATCATCCTCATTGTCCTTCTCTGGACATGTTCCAGCACATCCATAGCCTTCCTGTAATAGAGGCTCCAGAACTGGATGCAGTACTCCAGATGGCTGAGTTTGAGAGTCAGCTGCACCAAGCTGGAGACAGTAACCCTGGAGCACTCACATCACTGCAACATGCACGAGGTTGTCTTTATCTCAAGCAACTTTGTCCCACTGACTCATTCATTCTGTGGCTCCATCTTGCTCCTGGGTTCTTCACGCCCAAGTACAGCCCCTGCAGCCAGTTCCCCATTCACACTTGGTTTCTCCTGTCTAAGTACAACCCTTTGCTCTTCTTTGTGCAATTTTTGATGATTTTCATTTCAGCCCATTTCACCAGTTTCCCAAGAATATTTGGAATTTAATCTTGGCTGGTAAACCTCTTTCAAACCTTCCTACTGTGATACAACCTCAGCCTTTGCAAGTTCACTCTCTGTTTCTTTATCCAAGTCCTGAGCACAAATAGTACCTAGAATGAAGCCATGGGTCTAACCCAAAGTCTTGACTCTGAAAGTGATAAAATTGAGCAGGATGTTTTAATTAGTTTCACGTTCATGTTAAAGGGGTTTTGTCTCGACCATATTTACCCGTGTTGGCTTATCCAAATGTCATGCAGAGTTGCAATAAAACTCCCAGGGAAATAAATCTCCAAAACTTTGTTCCTGCTCCGCTCTCACTGGTGTCCTGCTATGAGCACTACCTAGCTAAGGAATGCCCTATTTTTTCACATCTGATAAAAACAGTGGTCTTAACCCAGACCTTTTCTTCGCAGTATTGATTCTGTACTTCTCAACATGTCCCTTTTTTGAGCACCAACACTGTTTTTACTGTATTCAGCATAGGGCTATCGTCTACTTTGAGCTTCACATAGCAAATGAATCCCTTTGCTTTTGTTGGGGGGTGGGGAGAGGGAGATGAAAAGCTTCAGCAAAACAGGAAGCAATGACAAGATGTGGGTTTATTGGATTATTAGCCCTGGGGCATGAAGTTTGCATGATACGGTATTTTTAAAGTAGTAGCATCCAAGGGTCATTCAAAGTGTCAGGCCTGAGATACACGTTAGACCGACTCCTTGAAGTTCAAGCACTGGATCACACAGTTTATTGAAAGCTTTCTGTTAGGTTATCAATGTGAATTTTGTTGGCCTGGAATATAGGCAGTTGGTGGAGAGTTCGTTCTTGTTGTGCAAAGTGTTTTGTGCTATTTTCTTTGGTAATTCAGGACCTCACTGTCAACCTGTGAACTCTGATGCAGAGAGAAACGTTGCAGAGCTGGACTGGAAAGGCTGCAATTTATATTTTCTGGGGTAGAAATCTCTACCTAAGAACTGCTAAAATCCGAATGGCATTAAAGGTATTGAGCAATTTATAGGCTATCAGGACTCTTTGCATGAGTGGTTCAGCCACAGCAGTTCAAACCCTGAATGAAGGGAATTAATTGTCTGGTCCACAGATGTAGCAAAGAGATGAGTTATCCTCTTTATTTGGCTTCACTTGGGCTTGTATCCCCTCCTAACATGGGAATATACTCCCAGAAATACTTGACATATATGAATTCTGCTCAGTTTGGGCTAGGAATTTCTTGAATAAACCACAAACCCAAAGGACTCTCAATTTCTATTTCCATTTCCTAATTACATTTTATTATATAAATGCGATTAAACTTGATAACAATGGAACACAATGTACCAAACATCCAGAGAAAAAATGAGATTGGAAAGCAAACAAGCTTCAACCTTTAGTAGAATTTGGACTTTTTTCCTCTTTTAAATAAAAACATCTGTATTTATATTTTAGAAGTTTGTCAGGCCAAATGTTGACAAACTGTACTATTTCCTAATCTGTAACCTGGATGGTGACCTTGCTGTGTAGCCAGGCATGTCCTTAGCCTTCCTATGCAAAATACAGTATAAAAAGCCAGAGAAGATTATTTGCCAAAAATATAGAAGAAAAAAAGAAAAATGAAGGGAGGTAGGCTACTGGGATTGGAGCCTTGAAGAAAAAGTCATTCATCCTTGTTGCAATCAGGTAGTCTCAGAAAAAAATAAAAAACAGGTAGACTAATATTTTGTAGACTACAAAACATTGCTCATCATTCTGAATTCCCCTCCCCCCCACCCCGGCCCTGGATTTCGAGCACAACCAT
>WUAM01000237.1:1727243-1770766 GCA_024336885.1 Actenoides hombroni | reverse complement strand
ACAATTCTGACTCCCCCTCCCCCCCCCCCCCCCCGCCCTGGATTTCGAGCACAACCATTAGATTTGAACATGGGCTTTCCTTAATCCTAGAGTGTGCTTGGATCCTTGGCTTGGTTCCTATCTACATCCTGATTCTGTTTTAACTTAGAGCATGTTTATACACAGACAGAAACAGAAAAAATGTTTTTTTAATGCCAGTTAACAAATTCATATTAATTAACACTGATGGAAATAAGGACAAAGAAAAAGGAGGAAAAATAGCATAAGCTCTCATTCAATTCAGTGATTTGACTTCATCCTAAACCTAAAACCCCAATCACCTCTTGGCTTTTACTCATAACTGAAGATGCTGGGGTGTCCATATAGCAGCTTTAAATCAACTGAGAAGCAGTAATTTGTCCCATAATCCATTATCTGACTGAGGAGCTCATTTCTGTGGGATATTGTGAAGGCTGAGCTGTCATATGAAGCTCATGAGAGGCTCTTGAATATGTCCATAGGTTGGGACCTCTGACTTCAGACATTTCTAAAGCTGTGGGTTTCTAAGGGCTGAATATAGTATGAGAATTAGTCACTGCTTCCCTTGCTTATATGTTCCTCCCAGAGCACATAAGGACCTTTGATCTGAACCAGTTCTTGTGTTCCTGTAGTCTTTTCACCTCTATTTTAACCCGGGCTAGCTCACTGGGGTTGACCAAAGTGAAATAAAAACACTTTTCTCTTTTCAGAGCAGACATAACATCAGGCATCCCTGTTCAAACAAAATCCTGTTAAAGTGACTGCAATTAAACTGTGAAAGGACATGGGATCTGATCTTTATTTTTAAGTTCTTGCCTCTACAATGATTCAGATTGGCTTGGTTAAAAAAAAAAAATAAAAATTTAAAAAGTCCCTCTTTCTCTTGCCATAAATCAGTGTGTTCTGGCTTTTGTCCCCAGGAAGAGACTGTCTGTTCTGTTGCCAGCGTTATTCCCAGTTTTTCGTCACAGTTACAGGACTTGATTATCTTCAGGGACAGGCTGTTGCCTTGTGGTCCTTCTAACAGTTTTCAGAAGACTGAGAAGACCTTCAGGTTGAGGTTGCAACCTATCCCCTTCCTGTCTCTTCTCTAACCAAATCATTCTCTAACAGGAGCAGAGCTGCAGAAGGATTTGTCTTTTGGAAACATTTGCATTTTCTGTCTGCAGCTTATTTCAGTGTGGGACTGGTGGGATGTTTGGAGCAGAAGATGGGGCAGTTGAAGTCCCCCAGTGCAACGACACTGCCTGTATAGCGTGTGCATTCATGCCCAGACACCACCTCATCTTCCCACCCTCTGGTCTTCTCTCTCTTTTTTAATCCATGTCCATCATACCCTTCTCTCAGCCTCCAGCCCTTCCCAGCATTTAATGTCTAAACATAACATTTTATGTATTTTTAAGGGCCTTTTTTTTTATGCTGAGGATACAACAAGCAATAGGTTCCCCTGGAAACTCAGCGTCAGGACACCGAGGATGGCTCATTCAAAGAACACATCAGGCAGCATAATTACTATGAAAATGATGCATATTAGAATACACAAATTGTGAGCTTGCTATTGCCAAAAATGGTAAGTCACATTATAGAAGATTGCAGGCTATTCTTCCCCTGTGAGAAGGGTGTTTTCCCTTTTCTTTAGCTTTTTGTCTTCCTGTTCAATGTCATCTGTCTGAAGGCTTTAGAAAGAATCCAGACCAGTTAGACAGACTCAGAGGTTGGCACAATAAATTAAGAAGGTGATCTTTGATAGGGAGACAACATGAGTATGGACGTGACAAAGTGGGGTGAGTGCCTCAGAGAGGTCAGATCATTCACTGTTCCTGTGAAATCCATATGGCCACGCTGGTAAACGTAGGAGTTGGGGAACTCATGCAGAAAAATGCTGAAGCAGCTAAATTCATTTCCAGCCCAGACTTGGAGTTACATAAAATCTGATTGTAAAAAAAAAAAATTCCTGGTTTTAGTCCATGACTTTATCAACAAGTAACCCAGTAATACTGCATTTCAGGAATGCACATAAGTGCATGCTTAAATGCAGTTAAATTCCAAACAATGTGAAAAGTTACCTTTAAGTTCTACTAAAATCACAAAGAATATTTGAGGTTGGAGAGAATTTCTGCTTAAAGCAAGGTCAGCAAGACCAGGTTGCTCAGGAGCAACTTAGGTGATGGTTTTATTTAATATTTATTTCTTTTTCTGAATCAGGACTTCAGCTTTCCTTTTTATATCTCCGAGGTGAAGGGGACAACAGGGAAATTGTGTTTTCCTCCTTTCATCTTGAAGTCCTGTGTCTGTCTCTAACGCAGTGACAGTCCAGCTGATTTGCAGACTTTGGGCATTATCGACAGGATGCCAGCAATCCTGACACTTCAGTCACGTTGGGAAAGAGTCAGTATGACAAAATTAACATATTCTTGACTTCCAAATATTTTGAGTCTATCAATGAAGGCCATTTGTTTGAATAAATTACAATTTTAGTGAAGTCTTTCCCCTTAAGAATAGTGCCCAGTGCTGATGCTTCTATATAATGTACTGTCTAGTGGGAGTAAAAATCAGCAGGAACTGATGATGCTGATGATGAGAGAGATGACCACTCTACAAGTGAGCTCAAATGCTGGAACAAAGTTTAGAGATGCTGTGAAATCCCCATTTTTGGGGATTTTTTTAAATTTTTTTTTTGTTTGTTTCCAAAGCTCAGCTGGACCAGACCACAGACAACCTGCTGTAACTTAGCAGTCAGCCCTGTTTTCAGCAGGGAGCTGGTCCCTTTGAACCCACACTGCTGGGTGATGCTGTATTTCTTGCAGCCGGTGCTTGCCGGCCACGTGGTTTCACACCTCCTCGGTCTAAGGTCTGCACTGATGCCAGAAGTCTGATTTTTCTTTTTGGGTTTGGTTTTTTTTTTGATGTGTGTGCTTTCTGAAATCCTCCACTTGAATTTATCTCCCCTGCTCTCTCTGAACCAAGGCAGGCTGGCTGGAGGCAGGCGGTGGGGATGGAGGGGCTTGAAGAAGTGGAATGAAAACTCCAGATTATTGTCTGGACTGGCTCAAAGTGCCATCAGGTGTGAGGCTTGGATAGAGATTTGTAGAGTTTGATGCCTTGCCCAGACAGAGCTTGAGTTCAATCACTTAAAGGCATGTCCGGCTAGACACAGCCATTGTGTCGGATCCTGGAACAGGAATATCCTGCGCGCTTTCAATCAGAGCCACAGAAGTGTTTGGTTTTACAGGTCACTTCATTCATTTCTGGCCCCTGCTGATGATAAATAGCTCTGTCTACTGCTCTCTGCTCTTGCAAAGCTGTTTGTTCAGTGCCTGGAGGCGTTTGGATCTACCCAAGATGATTTTTGCCTTCTGGCCCGGGTGGTCCAACCCCTGGACTGGACAGACATGCTTTGTGAGCTTGGCATAAGCAGTATTTATTTGAGTCTCATTAGACAAAGCCTGCTGTGGAGAGTGCATATCTTCGCAATGCCATCGAGAGGATTTATTAGGAGCCAGATTGAGATTTAGTGTCACTTTTGACTGTTATAAATGAAGTTGTTTTCTATTTGTGCCGTTATTTATGCTGTGATAATATTGCATCAGTAAAATACACAGCTTGGGCACCATCAGCTCATGATCCCACCTGTCTAGGACTGTGGCTAAAGCTCCTCCATGACCTGAGCTTGTCACTGTTGTGTCTATTCTTTAGTCTTTACATCACAACAACAGACACCACTGGGGCTACAGCGAGAAGACAGCCCAGGGTGAATCCCAGACTGGGGAACGCAAAGCTCTGCATATTGTTTGAGCTGTGTCAAATCACAGATGGCTCCATCAGTGTCACCCTGCCTTCCTTGGAGATCAGTGCTGTCACCCCAGCTGCTGAGGTGCAATGGTACAGCCCCTTCTTGGCAACACATCTGAGGAGGCTTGTGGCCTCCTGCCTGCTGCAGAGCTTCCTTCTTCAGGGAAGTGGGGTAGGTAACAAAGTATGGCTGGTTTTAAAGGCCTGGAGAGGCTGGAATAATCCTGCTTTGGGCTTGGCAGGACACGGCTTTGCAGCACATTCCTTCACCATTGTAACTCTGGGTTGGGGCTGAACAGCCAGACGATACTGGCAAGGCAACGGAAGTTGGGTTTGTGTTTTTTGGTGGGGGAATAAAGGTTAATACCACCAACTGTAAACTCAGGGTGGGGGAATTTTAGGAGAGCAAAAACGTCCTGACTCTGAATTGTGCCAGAAATTAATATCCCCTTTTTTTGCAAGGAATACAGTTTTGTCTTTCCATTATAGCCAGGGCCTAATTGTTACCTCTTGTATGAAAAGAATAATACCTCTCAGGCAGCATATCCTATCAGACTTGGATGGCTTTGCTTTTAGGTACAGGTGTCTTGACTCTGTTATTGAATCTGCAGGGTGGAAGGAGTCCAAGGCTGAACGGAGCATCATTCCCCAGCAACTCGTACCAGATGTTAGAGAAATGAACAGAAACAAAATCAGTGTTCCCCGGGACAATGGTATCAAGGTATTTCCTCGGCTTTTGTTCCATTGCTGGGCAGTTTCCATGTGTCCTGTGTTTGGGTTATTAATGGACTTTCACTGCAGTTTGAGGGGGCAGGGTGGACAGTTTGCACTGGAGCTGGCTCCGATTAATTCAAATAAGAGGTGACAACGGTAAGCCCAGAAAGCATGAGTCCAGTCTGAAGTGGTAGGAAAAGAGGGGTGGTTAATGCGAGTTTGCTGCGTGTCAATCAGCAACCTGTCAACCATGGCTGTGTCTGTGCAGGCTTTGACAGTCGAGTGGGTGAGTGCAGTAGTTCTGTCTCACAGCTCCTTTTCACCAGCCCCACCAGAGCTTCACATAATTGGCTTAGTTTTGAAAACCTGTCACTTTTTCCATGATCCCTCTAAAATAATTTTTCTGCTGATCTTCAACTGGTTGTTAGAACCTTGTGGTTGCTTTTTGTGGGCTCATCAAAAAAATCTCCAAGTTCTAAGGTTCTTCTGGTCCCATCAGCCCTTCAAACTAACCAAAATTGTTTGGGAGAATCATGGGTAGAATTTACTCAGGACTGGACAAGTGTGCCATGACTACCTTTAGACATAACTGTTTTAAGTGCCTCTGAGCCAGTATAGTCCTGAATGCAGCATCCTGCCCAGGATATGTAAGAAGAATGTATTGACTGTGAGTTAAGAACCTAAAAATGTGCTATTGAATTCTCTATTGCGATTCAGTTACCATAAACAGTAATTAAAATAGTTATTGGGCTATCCACTGGCATGAGGAACATTACATACTGTTATGTTTTCCATAGGCAGTGAGCCAAGCTCGGGCCGGAGTCAGTCTCGATGCTTTTTACTTCATGCAAAGGGAATCACAAACATGAGACTCTCCTTCAGAGCCCTGCACTGAGCTCGCCTGGGATGTTCCTCACCCAAAATCGAGATGCCCCCTGCTCCTGGTGCTCTGCAGCATGCAGCAGGACCTGCAATGCTGCGGAGTTGGGGCAGGCAAGTGATGGCCCCCCCAGTTCTTGCAACACATTGTTGCAGCCCTGTCCATTCCCAGCAAAGCTCTAGCTTCTGTACTTAAACTTTTCTCCTCTGTGACTGGTGGAGGGCTCTTCCCCTGCAAATGTCCTCCTATCCCACCTGACTCAGACTTGTTGAAGTGGCCTCAGGTGCTTTGGGTTGAGAAAGGAGGAGGAAAAAGGTAACTAAGCTTTGCAATAGCCCTCTGGGAGAAGAGAGGTGAAGTTGTTAATCCTCCTGCCTCTACTCCTGCTTGCTGTTTCCACCTTTAGGGGTAATAAAAGCAGTACCAGACCCAAGATGAAGGGTTTACAAAGTAATGCATTTAAAAAATCTAGTAACTTTTATGTTCTTACTAGATAGTGTCTTGTCCCTGGGGAACTATTAGTTTCCTTTCTTTCATGCTATTCTTTTAAAGCCAAGGAAGATCCATTGTAAAGTAAAAAAACAAAACAAAAAAAACCCAAACCCCAGCATGTCCCAGCTAATTTGTTCCTAGAACCAGGAGCTGCACCCATTTGCCAGAAGTCCCAAAGTACCCAGAACTGTAATGAGAAGTGATGCCAGTGGGAGCCTCTTGCTCCGGCTTTTCTCCAGTGGATTTGCTCCCTTGTATTCCCTGCAGATGAAGGGCCCAGGGACACTCCCTGTGCCACAGCCACAGGGGTTATATGACTGTGAAAAGTGAGGACTTTGCTGTCACTGGGGCACGTGAACAATGTTTTGGACCTTGAACTGTTTAAAAATCTGGATGTAAAGTGCTGAAATTCCTCACACCTCGTAGCTAGGTTTCTTCCTGAGCACATCAAATGCTTGTAGAAGTGGTGAACAGTCCTGAACCCAGAAAAATCCAGCCTTGAACACAGTCAGAGACCTTGTAGAGAAACTGAGGCATTGGGAGTGCATGGATAGTGGTGCCAGCAGAGCAAAGGGCTCGAGCCCAAGCTCCTTACTCTAGCTGCTGGTGTCTGCAGCTCCTAGTGCTGAGTCTATTGGCGAACGCATCTACAAGACTTACATGTAAAGGTGCTGGAGTGAGGAGGTTCATATAAATAGATTAAGTAGAGAGGTTTGCTTAAAATCAACTGTCAGACTCTGAAGGTTAATATTTTCCATCCTGAACAACTGTCTGAGCGTTCAGCTCATATAAGTCTCAGCTCCGTGCTCAGCGCTACTCCAGCCGACGCTACAACAGGGGGGTTATTCATTTCAACAGATTGCTAGAGGAAAGCTTGGTGAAGAAAAAAAAACAACAAAAAAAGAACTAGGCAAAAGTACAAAAAAAAGGGAAAAAAAAAAAACCAACAAACCCCAAACAAAACAGAAGATGCAGCCAAGACATCAGTGATAAAGTGGAGCAGAAGAGACAGCCGGAGCCTTGGACCGAGGCGCAGGACATTGTGTGCTGGAGTCAGGAGTTGCTCCAGAGAGATCAATACTTTTTGCCCTGCCAGCCCAAATGCCAGAGCACTGTGTCACCAAGGGGGAGAAAATCCATTGTGTCAATCTGTGGAGAGTGAGTGATAGAGTCTGACGTGCAGATGGCAGGGGATAATGTAATAAGTTTGTAAAAGAAGATATATAGACCATATACTTGGCTCTTTGGTGGCTGAGGTTTTTCCTTTCCCCCGTCCTCCCTCCTCCCCCTGCCCCCCCGCAACCCGACTCTGTGTTCTCTCTATGCTCCTGTGCTTCTTTTCTGTGTTTCATCCTCACTTTAGTATTTCCTGGGCCTTGAAAGCAAAACTTGGGTGATCATGTCATCTTCCTTCTAGGGCTTGGCTGAGGGTAACCTTTTGTACAAGGTGAGGGATCACAGGACCATTTTGTTACTTGTCTATTCAGGTTTATCCACTGCCATGGGAAAAAAAGTCACTGGGAAACTGCTTTGTTTTCTCCCATGTGTAGCTGGAGGTGGATGAAGGCTGGGAAGTCTTTGCCTTTGTATCCAAAGAGAAGCCCATCAGTGCAGCTGAGCGAGGGATGAAGGTAGGATCCGGTCTTCTTTCCTTTGTCCAGGAGATACCTTGGGCATCAGACTCTGACTCATGGGGTCACACAGTTCCTGAGCCACTACCACAACCTGCTTACTCAGGGTTGCAAAAGACTTGCTACCCATCTATAAATTGCAAATTTCTGCTCTACTTACTGGATGGCTCATTAATCCTAAATGTCATCTGGACTGCCCAGTGGCAGAAGTGTCCGGCTTAATCTGGAGATACTCACCAGAATTTATTTCTTATGTCACATGTTCAGAACAGGTTAGGCTTTAGCAGCTTTTGGGCTGTCTAACTCAAACATGGGTATTTATTCTTGGCCATAGAATTAGCTTACTCACAAAGTTTTTATGCTGTCTGGTGGAGACTTCTGTATTGCTCCTTGGCTTGCAAACCTGACTTTGGCATGATGATCAGATGACAGAAGGGGTTTGTGTTCGCTTGGAAGATGCTACTACCATATGATGGCAATGGAATCATAAAATCATTGCTAGGATAACATCAGCCTGCAAGCTACAAATTAGCTGTCAAAGTAAGGAAATACTCACACTCAACCAAAACCAGACTTCACTCCTAGTCTTCTAGGGAACAGAGGCAAACAGAGGGTAACCCCTGCAGAGAAACTCACAGTGAGGCACTCCCAGGAAGAACGGGTGAAGGTGTCAGCAATCTGCTTTGGTGCACCAAAATCTAGGGCACATCAGCTCTTTCTAGCCACAAATGCTGAGCCTTAGCAAAATCCTGAAATTAATTTTTAAGAGTGTGTTTGGTGTCCAGCCAAGGAACTTTTCCTTGCTCAAACTTTTCCACTATAACTGGCAGAACCGTAGCCGCGCATGAAAGATTGCACAATGCTGTCTCCCAGTGCACCAAACAAGAGAGAAAAGGCAAAGAGTATAGATTACAACCAGCATGTAGATGAAACAGCTTCATAGTTACACATCCAGACCTGCCATGAACCTCTCTGTGTAGCAGCTTTAAGGACTGTGGTTCGCTTTTTAGTCTTTCAAAAATTAACAAATATCAAGAAGTCCAGCTACAGGAGATAGCAACAGAAAAAAAGATGAGCCTTTCTTTTGTTGTAGAAATTGCTGTTACATTGTGTTTCTTCTGTGGGTAGGAGACTCTTTCCTGCATTCCTCAGTGTAGCCTTTTCTTAACAAACCATCGCAGACTAATTGAGCTCCTGTATATTTGTGCTGGGCAATTTGTCGGCTGGTTTATGGTGCAGAGAAATTTTGATGAGATAAGGCTCTGGCCCCATGTTAATTTGGAAGGGTCGTGATTTCCACTCCCTTGGCACAATATTAAAACCAAAAGAAAGATTTCTGTTAGGTTAGGTTTTAGGGAGTAATTTATTGATGTCGTTTTGATAATGCTTACCCACAGTCACCAGGAACAGTAAAATTCAGGTAGACAGCCCTGATCTCAGTATCTCCTCCCTGTCCTCCCCATCTGTTTTTCATCTGGTAAAAGACAATAGTAGTCTTTTGGGAGAGGAAGGCAGAGGAATGAACACCAATAAGATAATTATAGCAGAGGTATGGAGGTCAGAAGCACATCTTAAAGTAATAAGTAAAATAGAGAGATGCATTAGTTGCATCAATTAAATCTTTGCAGGAGAAGATGAATTCTCTTTTATGTTACTGAATGACATTTTCCCCCAAAGTTTAAACCACTGGTGTTTTCTACTGGAACTCACTTTCTGTGGCAGGTTTGTATTTTCTTTCAGACTATGTAGTTTTCACTGCTGAATTTATACAACATTGTATGGAGATTTTAGTGATAAACATGTTTCATGTAAAAGGAAAAATGAGAAAGGAGTTTTATACAAAAGCTTGCAGAAATACACAGCCAAAGATGTTTGAAATAAAGTTCAGACATGTAATGCTCTCTACCATCAATTCTAAACTGATCTTGTTGTTTGGATTATATACTTTTAACGATTAATTTCATGCTTCATTTCCAGGCAGATTTATAGGTCTTACACAATGTTAGATGAGTGACACCACATGCTTCATGTCAACAAGTTCTTTTTCATTTTTTCTTTTCCTGAAACTCCTGCTGGTTAAAATGAAGCCATATTGCAGTCAAGGCACATTTGCTCTTGTCATTTTTGAATTGCTCTTGGTCATCCCAGAGAAACTGGTGAAAATGGCCAAGGGTGTTTTAACTTTAAGATAGATGGCAATAAACAAGGGCTGGTATCCCCAGAAATTCCCAAGCTGGAACTGGGTCTTTCTTTTATATACACATGTTGTGTTGACCACCCGAGTTATGACATGATTAAAGGGCAAGATGAAGGCTATCTAACCTACAAAGTGTCCTTTCCTAAACAATCTCACCTACAGAAACAAAGAGAGGAGAGAACAATGTCGCTCTTTACAGGCTAGCAGATGTGAAAATATCTACAAATACAGAGTAGCCAACAATAACCCAGCACAAATCATGAGCTGTTGGAAAGAAAAATACCTGTACACTGGGCTTTGAGTAAATGTTGTGGCGTGGAGACAAGTACAGATTTTGTCCAAGTGTTCTAGCAGATGCTTTGCCTTTGATGGGTCCTGTAGGATGGTCCCATCACCATCCTTGCATCATACTGTACCACCCGAAAGTCTTACACATGCCAAGGTCAGAAACAGTAAGCAAAGCACTATGTTTATTTATATTTATTTTTGAATAAACACGAGTGTATTTATATTCATTTCCAAAACCCACAAGAGCTTACAAGGTCTGACTGAGGCTGCTAGGACAGGGTTGCCCTTTGGCATATTCATAAACACAGGACATGCAAAAGCAGGAGGCATCTGTCTGGGATATCACATCACAGCTTGATGTAACCACAAGGCCACTGTACATTTTACATGCACAGTTGCACCTGACTCACACAGGATGTGGCTTTTTGGCCAGCTTGCCATTGAGCATGGAAATTTAGACTATTAATCCCAAAAGGGGAATAAACATCTCTGCGGGGTGTTGCAAGGATGGTGGTTGTACCCACAGCCCAAGGAAATGTGTGGCTGAAGCAGAGGGAGGAAGGGATGATGCCCTTGATCATCCAGGCAGCCCATCAAGCAGGGAGGTGTTACAGCCTGGTGGCAGAATAATCCATCTCCCAGCCTTCATGTAAGGGGAGACACAAGCATATTGTGGAGACCTGCAGGGATAATTAATCTCCTGATGGGTCCATCAGCAAGAAGATGGTGGCTGGAGGGAGACTGCCAAGACTCCAGCAAAGTTTTACCTGACATGGTAAGTGAGGTAGAAAATGTTCCTGGCATGGGAAAGCTCCTAGTTTATCCCGGGGGCTGTTCTTGGTTTTTGAGCTGAGAGAGTGCTTGGAGGTAGCAGCAGTGGAGGGGCATCGTATATGAGTTGGCAGGTGCGTCAACTGCCCAAAGCACCTGAAGCTGGCAGCCTTGGTCCATGGTGGTGATGCTCCCCGCTCCCATGGAGCCTCCTGCCAGCCTGTCTTGCTGCAGAGCCCAGCAGGCAGGGGCAGGGCCAGCCTGTTTTCAGGGAGCTGTTTCAGGAGCAGAGATTTACACTGTGTTTGACAAGAGGAAAGTCCGTTTCAGCAGCTCCTGTTCTCAGCTGGCGTGCTGCAAGGAGGTGGCGACCGCTCGTCTGCCTCTTTTCCAGTCCCACGTGCTTCAGTTTGGCTCTGGGGATCAGGTGCCCAGGGACGCAGGGAATAGTCCCTGTTCCAGGACAGAACACCTTGTTAAAATATTTTCTTTCTATAAAAACGACAGTAACTTCTTTAAGCTGTTGCCTGCCCATTCATGAAGCAGAGCTAAGAACAAATTGCTTGTGTTCAACCTATTTCTTTTTGCAACCTGAAAAGCAGCACACAGAGAAGCTTATGGGTTTTTCTTTAGGCAGCACTGATTTATCTCACACCCATCTTCTGCCCCCAGAAAGAGTCTATCTTTAGGGTTTTTTTCTATTTCTTTAGACTTGACCTTTCTAAAGTGCCCCCAGGAGCAGCCAAAGCGCTGCCTGATCATCCTCTCATTACTTCGCATTGAACTCGTGAGAACCACTGTATTTAGGACCAATTATTGTCCCCTGTGATCCTCAACAGCAAAGAGAAGCCTGGTCAGCTTCCCTCAAAGCTGGGTTCTAGACCTTCAGGTCTCTATGTCGTGAAGACCCAAGCACTTGGCTATTCCCTTTCTGATATTTATTTTTCCTGTGGCACATTACATCTTTGTGTGTGTGAGTTTAAGCTGTTGTACAAAAGGGTTTGTTTATTCTGAAGGCTGTTGTAGTGGCTGGAAAAATTGTTGTGCGGACCTTTCTACTGCTCACCTATGAAAATGCAAAAAAGACGGGATTTAAGATGATTTCCAGACTCCAAAGAAAAAAGTCCTGGGGAAAACCAGACTGTGGTTAAAAATATCATTGACCTCACTCCTCCTCATGTTGTCTCTTTCCTTGCCATTGTCCCACTCTAATGGCTTTGCTGGACCCTGGTGTCTCTGCTCTCCTTTGCCCTCTCATCTCTCTTCATAAGGCTGAGCATGGGATTTGTCAAAACCTTTTCTTCAAAAGGTTGTCAAAACCAGTGAAAGTGCTTTTGATACAGCCTGAAAACAAAAGGTTCTTTGTTTTCATCTCTGTGTTTTTCAACAAAGGTCCAACCTTTACCACAGAGGAACGAAGTGTTTGTAGTTCATTTCCCGAGCAGCTGTTATACCTTGTATGTTCTCCTTTCCCTGAAATCCTCTCTTAACACTCTCTCTCTAGAAAGCTTTCTTCTCATGTTCTCCTCAGGAAGTGTTGTGTATCTTAATTGTCTTGTTCATCTTTTTCTTTTTTTCCCTGCCCCCCCCCCCCAATGTAGTTTAACCTGTAAATTAATTCTTCAAGGTGAAGAAGATGGCTACATCTTGGCAGTCTTTCTTCGATATCATTGACTTCATTTGGGTTAGCTCACTAAGAATGAATGCAGCTGGTGGTACTCTCTGCTCAATGCAAGTTCACATTTAGAGAAATTGTGGCTTTTAATATGTTGCATTTTAAAGAAGATGATGGCTTACAGACGGAGGAATCTGGCGTTCCTCAACACCTCTGTTACACAGCTGTCCATCACCATCATGTTTTCTTGTCATGATTCTATTGCAATACATATGTCATCTCCCCAGACGGCTAGAACCAACTAAATGCCCAAATGTATTGAGGCTCCAGTGGTTTGTCCCTCATCCAAGAAGTCTTTTCAGAGCACCTGAGTGAGTTGAACATTCAAATGCAGTGTTGAGTTGGCAGTAACCTGCACTGGACAAGCCTGAGGTCTTCACTTACCCCTTTTCATACTGATTTCACTGAGTCTGTCACAGCTTGTTAGACAAAAGTGGACACTCTGGATAGAGTTGTTATGACTGCAGCCTCTGAGGTATGCAGAGGAAGTGGTACAATATGTGTGCAAAATATGTGCAAGTGCAAGCAGATCAAGAGTTGTGGAAATAGGCTGCTATTTATAAAAGAATGGTCTTTGCAGTGTCTGCCTTCCTGCAGAGATGGAGCTTTGGTCATGCTTTTATCATGGTAGCTGTTGCTCTGTGCATGTTTATCAAGGTCCAACAGCTCACACCACACAAAGCATCTAGGATTTGTGAAAATCTTTACATTTTTAATCTTTTCTATTAGCTATACTTACAGAAAAGTAAGTCCAGCAGTAACGGAAGCAAAGATGGTTGACCTAGTTAGAGATGTCCCTGCTTATTGCAGGGGGGGTTGGACTAGATGACCTTTAGAGGTCCCTTCCAATCCAATACATTCTATGATTCTATTCTGTGATTCTATGGTGTTGATATCTAGCCCAGCTAAGATAAATTTGAATTGGTTTCCTTTCAGTGGTGTTCCAGGAAAAGTGGCAGAAATGACAGATGTAAAGATGATCTTGCCTGCTATTATTATGTGATGAAAGTCCTATTTCTTCCTTAAAAACGTCACTAATTTTTCAAGTCTGCTTTTCCACAGAGTGCTAGCAATATTTGATTATTTCCAACTGGAGGAATATATAAAATAACAAAGAGTTGTTACGCTTGATAGTGCCTCATGGCTGGTGGTCTGGCAGCTGTTCAGATGATACATAGGAATGCTCAGAGGAAAGCATCTTGGAGAGTTTTAAGAGTCTTTCTTAGAAATGGATATATGTGTGATTCAGTTCACTTCTTTTCCTCAGCCATGACAAATAAATGTTACCAGTGTCAGGAAGAACAGTCCTGGTGAAGAAGGGCAATGGCAGCTTGTTCAAAGTGGGATTACAGCTGAAACCTGGAAACAAACCACTGTCAGCCCTGCCCTTGGAAGAGGGGAAATGTTCTCAGAGAGAGGGATGTGACATAAAAAGAAAACCCAGAGTGTTTCCTGCCCTCATGCCAAGTTTTTTTTTCCCTCCTGGGGAAAGATTGACCCCTTTCCTTGGGGAGAGCTGTGCAACCACATAAAGAAACAAGAGACCCCTCAGTCACATCAGATGAGATTCTGTAGCCTTTGCTTTGTATATGGAAGTTTTGCCCAGGATCAGGGTAATTAATGATCAAGATAATGAATCTCATGCTTGAATTTTTCAAATCAGCCAGTGAAGACTGTAAGTAATGATGGCATGAGTAACTACAGAAGGAAAGAGGTACATTGTGGTGTCTGCTGCAAGATCTATTTTTCTGGAAGCAATGACTAATACAGCTTTTTCCAGTGGAGGATTTGGTGTATGTCCAGGCTGCATGCATGAATCAGTGCTGAGGATCAACAAACTGCAACTCTTTCCTTGTTAGTCCTAGAGCTCTCAATTTTATCTTCCAGGCTGGAAGGACCTGATTTGTTACTCCTTGCATCCCTTGCATTACTGCAGCTGTTGGGAAAGGATCAAGGGAGAAGACACCACAGGTCCTCTGCTGCCTGCTCTGGGTTCTCCTATACATGTCACCACCCAAAGACATCGTAGCTGTCACCTGAAGTCAGTCTGATGTAACATTTGCTCCTCTGGTGTGGTTGTACAGTGAAACATTGTGAACACCAAATCAAAAGTGAGTATTGCTACTGTTACATGTTGCACACATTGACCTTCCCATGGTCGACAAGACCTAATACGCACCCCAATACTTACTCTGCACATAGAAATTATGTTGCAATTCGAAGAAAATCACCCTTTAAGTCTATAATCCAATAGTGGGTTTAAAAGGAAGCATAAATCTGTAACAACAAGGACAAAGGGCTGCTTGTGCAATAGGAAGCCCATCTTGTAAGCAGCTACAGGGGCAGTTCTATTTAATAGACGTAATCTTGCTTCAGCAGCCTACCTATCTGGAAGATTCTGGGTATTACCTGTTAATAAATGTTAATAAATAAAAAAACGATAAACATGATGAGAGAAGCGGTGGGTCATATCTGATATTTGTCCTTTCAGCACCAGCTTTCCACCAGGGCAAATGCAGGAGACTGAAGTGATGGGCTGCATGAGGGTGGACACAATGAGGAGCTGCTTTTGAAAGACACTTGCCAACAAAGCCAGAGATTTTCACTGTTACTGATGTCAATTCAAGTTTCTTCATGTTTTCCTAAATTCTATTTTTCAGTGTGGTCCAAAAGTCGATCAAGGACTGTGGCTTAATTTTCCAGTGGTTTGTCAGTATAAAAAGATGCCATTTCCACACAGCCTGTTGTTCCCAGTGTAAATATGTTTTTAGGCACAGAGCAATGTAATCCTACAGATTTACAGAGAAGCTGCAAATCCTTCTGGCAGTGTCTAAGGCAACATAAATGCTCTGTTTCCATCACTTCTATTTATGGAAAACCAAAGGCCTTTTATCTCCTAGATTCCCATGAGATTTTCTATAGCTTAGTCAAGAACCGTGAATTACTGCTTGGTTGGAGTTATTTCAGGGAAACTGCCGAGGTTGGGAAGAGGCTGTGCCTCAGCAAACAACCATAGTGTCTCTCGCCTGGCTTCCAAAAGGGACCATAGTGATGCCCTCTCCTGTGCCCTAAGAACTTCTAATTTACCTAGTTGCAGGAATGAAACTGCCATTTAAAACTCCTTTGGTTAAAAGTGATCTTAGATTTTGTATCCCTGATCTCTGACTCCTGAAAGAATGGCATCCACACTCCCCTAAATCTGCTGGTTCTGGAAAGTGATGGACATTTGCCATAGGCAATTCCATCCCAGAGAGAAAGGAATTACCTGTGTCCTACCTGCAGCAGGAGAGGACCCAAATGGGGAGGTACAGGGATATAGAAGAGAGAAGATGCAAGAACCCTCACAACCATGGTAGTTGTTCAGGTCTCCCTTAGTGCTGGCAGGGACAGGCACAACTTGTTTTTTTTTTTTTCCCATAGACATTCTGTCATTGTAAAGTTTTTTCTTGAGAAATTCCAGACCAAAAATAAAAAAAGAAAAGGGAACATCTGAATTCTCCTGACTGAACCAAGAGAAATTCTTTGTGGTTTAAATGGTTAGACTTCAGTTATGTGCTGGCAGGAGACCCAGTTTGAGAAGTGGTGGGAGACGCATCCGTTGCACTGAGAACTTTCGGAGCCTTCTCTAAGGGCTACTCTGGTGTCCTTCAAAATGCTTGTGCCGTAGCTCAAGGACACACCACACAACACCACACTGGTCATGACTTCAGGTCCTCTCATCATGCCATGTATGTCACGCCAAGTGCTATACCTTCAGTGATCGCTGCTGCTGCTGTTGTGAGATTTGCCCATCACTAATGACTCTTTGGCAGCCACTGAGTCATCATTTGATTTATGTTTACAATGGAATAAACACACTTCTGTTTATTTCTGCCATTAGCACCTCATCTCAGTTTGTAGGAAGCCTTATGTTTCTGAAGGACTTTGGCGAAAGAAGAGAGCAGAGTAGAGTTGTTTCTGGTTTTGATTAAAAAGCACCAACACCCTGAAAGACAGATTATTTATTTATTTTCTCTGATTTCTAAAAGAAGACACTAAAGGACATGTAAACCACTCTGTAATATCATCCCAGGAAGACTAAAGGAGCTAAAGAAGATGGAAATCAGGTATATAAAATTCTTTTTCTTCTCTCTCTCTCTTTTTTTTTTTTTTTTGTTAAACTAGTTATTTGGACAAAAATAAGCTTCTAGATAAAATACTCTAGCTTTTGATAAGGATATCATAGTTGAAAAATTAAGAATAATAGGAAGATCCCTTCCTTGAAGAGTTCTGAAAAGCAGGGAATAAAAAGGAGTTCCTGATCTATTTTTTATGGAGGATTTTCCTCCACTCGATATCCAAACAGATGGTTTAAATTACATGATATGACTTTGAAAGTCTGGTAATTTCTGCTGGGATTTTACTGCTTCCTAGGTTTTCTGTCAAGAAGAGCTGTCTCGTCTCCTTGGAGTTACCCTAATTAGGCTGTAAGTTTGCAAGAAAGGACTTTAGCTGCTTGAGTTTTTCTGCTCCATCAGGTGATCTCACATTATATCAGGGCAACAGGGGCTGCGTTTGGAGCCCTTCAGTTCAGTTGTTGCTGTGCATGTTGGTCCCCGCTGCAAGTTCAGCCAGCATCCTAAAGAAATCACACTGCCAGGCTCATCTTTTTCTTTTTTTATCTGTTCTTTTCTCAACCTAGTAGCGCAAGGAGTTGTTTCACTTTCAGGAAATCTGAACTTTTTCTTCTGACAGCTGTTTTGTTAAACACGGCCTCAGTTAAGAAAGAGTGAAACAGTTTGGGCCAATTTGTTCTTTCCATAGCACCATCGGGCTCTTAGGGGGTTCACCCAGAGTAAAGGTGTGCAGATAACAGGGTAGCTGGTCTTTGGCTGGCCAGATACTGCTTAACTGCTTATGTAAAGGTAGAGATGTGGACCATTCTCTTGGCAAATTATATGTGTAACTAGAATATCTATTCCATCCTTGAAGGTTTTGCCATTTTAGAGATGTTTGTAACTGAAAGCAGGCAAATCAAAGTCATCCTTCTGCATCTGTCATGATAGGAAGTAGAAATCACCTCCTTAAGTGAAATTACTGATGTAATTATAACTACTTAATGACATTATAATGTCACATTTGCTCAAGTTTTCTCACTGGATCAGGGCCTTTGTTTTCCAGCCCTCCCTTACATTATGTTTATCAGATTCGTTAAACTGCTCCCATGTGTTACAGGTGAACGACTGAGGTTTGAAATCTTATCTTGGGCAGATGGTCTGTGCACAGGCCTTCTTTGGTGACTCTCGCTATTACTGTGTATCATTGCTGGACTCGTGCCCTTACGAAGTGAAGAGCACCGAGTGCCAGGTTAATCAGCCCTTACTGTAATGAAAACTGAAGCCAGTTGGTTTCAAAATAAAGGGTATAAGTTGCTGGTCTGGTAAGGAAAGTACTGGAAGAGAGTTGTTTGTGCCAATGTTGTCTCCAGAAAGATGAAGTAGACAGAAAGAGATGTGTGTTTGGGTTTGGATTCTCCGCACCAAGGCAGAAAACCCAAGACTTGCATGCTGTGATAAAATCCCATGCAGATCATAAATGTGCACAAATCCATTTTAACATGAAACTCTGCCAGTTTTGACCTAAATAGCTGCAAGGAGGTTTTTTCTGTTGCTCTGAGCAGTGGTAACAGTCTGCTGTGGTGTTTCAACCCCAGAGACAGGAGAAATCCTGGCAATAAAAATGCTTCCTCCGGTAACACCTTCAAGACTGGCATTGCTTAATGGGCTGTGAGATCACATGAAAGCAGCTGCCTCTCACTATTACAGAAGACACATTACTCCTCTTAGTTTTAGCACAGGGAAAACGCAAAATAAGAAAAAAAAAAACAAATCAGGGCTAAGATACAACATTTCCACCTCCACATGCAGGAAACAATATTAATTCAGTAGTGCTGGCACGAAAGGGACTGATCTCAGCTTTATCGTATTGGGAAAGTAATAAACACCCGTATTAGAAGAGATGTAGGTCACTTTGTTCTTCCTGCACACCCACTGTGGTCTTCCTGTTCCCTGTCTCCTGCCATCCCACACAGGAGGTTAAATAACATGAAGGATGTGCTGTGTTGCATGCCCAAAGTGGCCAGAAGATTACTGAGACCCTTCCAACCCTTAACATTCTGTGATTCTGCGAGACCTGGGACTCATTTTATTCATAGCACAGCAAGAAGAGGCAATATATGCTCCAAAAAGCTCCTCAACCCAAAGGACCACCTCTACTAAGGCCTTGTTCCTTGTTGAGAAATGCCCAACCCCACAGGTGCCATGAGGTGAAGACCAGCCAGCCAGAGGACATGGACTAACCAAGGTGGGCACAGTTCCCTATGCAGCATGAGAGGGATAAAGCAGCAATGAGGTAAGTTCCAAATGTCCTTCGTGTCAGCTGGAGTAGAACAACCCTCTGCCATGCCCTAGGACATGCTAAAAAACTACATAGGACAAAATTCCAGAAGAAAGGATTAAGTGGTCCACTAGGTAACCTTCAAGCACATTTAGGGCAACAGAAGGGTTTTCAGGGATGCTCTTTTTTTTTTTTTCTATATCTGAAAGAGGAAATATTCATTGCAAGCTATGCTGCTAGGATAGCAGTGGCATGTATTATGCTGGACCTTTCAGAATGGACCTCACCTACTGGGAATGCTCATTCCTTTCCAAATCTCCTCCCTTTTGCCATTCCTGGAAGAAACTCCCAAATAAATTTGATCTCATGTTTTTATTCCTGGAAGACAAAAGTCTTGGAGAAATACCTTCCTTTGCTTCTCAACAGACTGTGGTAGAGAACTTGAATTATGGTGTATTCTGTTGCTGGCAAGAGAATGTCAGAAGTGGGCACCTCTCTGGAGACAGAAATCACAAGTTTCCTTCTTCCTTCTGCTGAAGCCAGAGATACTGTGTGTGATACGACTGTGGTTTTGATGTTCAACAGGGCCTGTGGACAGCAATTCAGATTTCAGGAAAGGCAAGGCAAGAAATTCTTTCTCCCTTATTGTTTGTTTTTCAGGATGGAAGCAACTGTCCGAGTGTCCTGCCTAACTTTATGGGTAGCTTGTTTCCTACAAGTGTTGAAACAGATGATCTGGAGTAGACAGAACTTGGCTTTTGCCTCCTTGCATCTGGTAGGGACAGGAATTTTGATATTTGCTGGAAATCACACCCCTCTTCTGAATCAGTACCTCCAGGTCAGGAGGTCCAGGTTCAGGTCAGTTTATTGGTCATGGCTAAAGGAATAAAAATCCTTCACAAATACAAAGAATCTGACTTTGGAAAAGGAGGGCTTTGGAGAGACCTAGCCTGCCCTAAAGATCTGACCTGTAGCATACCACTGGATGAATATGTTCCTTTCATATTCTGTGCTTCAGCTGAAAATTGGTCGTTTGTAATTTATAGGTCTTTGTTAATATTGGGAAAGAATGAGTGAGATTAAAGAGAGTCAGATTTTTTTTTTAAGCTAGCCTTTTAGTAAAACAGGTCAATAAGCAGATGTAGCAATTCCATCAACCATGTTCATTGTCCACAATATGTTTGGAAATCCAGCAAAAAAAATAATAGTAAGAGACTCTACAGTGGGTTTTGGGTGGGTCATTATTCTGTTGTTTCTAAACATAGTGTTCTGGAGCCTAACACTTCCAGCCAGTCTTTCTTGTTCATATCATTACAGTAAAAGCTAGAACAAACAGAAGACCATTGATGACTTTGCAACTGGGAGCGTGAAAGCTGATTTTTACCTTCACCAAGCATTAGCAATGACCTCCTAAGAGCTTGAAGTATCTGTGTCTTTTTCAGAGTGAAATGAACAGAAGCTTGTCTTGCAATTAGCAGTGGTGTTCTCTTCCTGTTGCCACTTTGTCAAACCTTGGTTACCTGAATTTTGGATTGGCCAAAGGCTTGGCGGGACCTGCAGGAATACTCTTGTCTGATGTTCCTCCAACAAGAGGAGCAACTGTAGCGTCAATCTCAATCTGTGTTGATCGCATATAAGTGCAGGTTACTTCCCTGTACTTCTGAGCAACAGTCCTACTGGGGGTCTTATCTGCAGTACAGCAGGTCTTACCTGCAGCATCTTCCTGTCCAATCCAGCTTCTGATCTTGTTGGAAAAGCATTTGGTTTTGCAGCTCTTTGATGGCAGGCTTTACAACAGGATGCTTCTCTCAGTAGTTACCTTTTGAGAATATTGCTAGAAGAATATCCTGAAAAGTGTCATTAAGTGGCAAAATGTGAATATTAATAATCTTCCCTGCTCACTGGATGAACTGGGAGTGGGTTTTGGCTAGGTGACTTATCCTGCCTTCCACCACTTCCCCTATATCTGCCTCTCTTGGACCATACCTGATGGCAGGCATGTCATAAACAGTTAAAACCCACATGTCACATTTCTTGATTATGATTTGATGTGGGATTATTTTATGTCTGTCCATCTGAAAACCATTGTAGTGGGGCACCAGAATCATAACATTACTTAATGTTTCTTGAATAATTTACTCCTGACTTCTTCCCCTTAATGGAGCAATTAAAAGTGAAAAACAGTGCTCACTTAACTAGCACTTTCTCCTCATGCTGATGGTCCCTTCTGTTTTATTTCAAGTTTGGGGTCTTTCTCTAGAAAGTAAGTACAAAGAAAGTATATAATGAAATCTTACACAGTAGGCTAGCTCCTCAGGGTCCAGTGATGCTGTAGTTTATTTAGTTGTCAAGTAATTACCAGTTTGAAACTGCAGTTACACTTCCAGCTTTTAGGGTGGGCAAATTAAACAGGGAAAAAAGCACCCTCAAGGGCAGGTAGGTCTGTAGTTGTCTGAGAGACTTTACTTGTTCATGATGTGGAGGGTGCACAGAACTAATAAGGTCAATGGGGAGTTTGTCTTTCCTTGCATCAAAGTCTTCAGCTATGATGAGGAGACATCTTGTGCTCCCTGTTTTACTGTCTCCTGCCCAGGTGATGTCAGCCAAGTACTTTAAGCTGGGGCAGAAGAATTAGTCCTATTTTACCACCTCTAAAGTGGCTTGATTAAACTTTACAGCTTCAAACCCCATGCTCAGCTGCCAAAGAAGTCTAACTTTCCACCGGTAGATGTTCATAAAAAGCTAAATACCTGTGCCTGGGACCTTAAAGTTGCTGAAAATATGGCAGTGTTGAGGAGCTGAATATTTTAAACTTAGCAATAGGATCATAAAAGTAGACTGTCTCAACTGCAGGGATTACTTAGACCAACTCAGAGCAGCCCCAAAGGGTGACCTAGAGGAGGTGGGAACGTAGATGTAAGGAGGGTACTTGTGGAAGAAGATCTCAATTAAATTTTAGCTCAAATTAGTACTCAGATGCTTTGTATGCAGCTTTAATTGTCAGAGGGACAAAACTTACACTTCTTTTTCCTGTGGCAGGTGCTTTTTTTCCCATGGTGGTTCAAAGCCTGGCTGGTGGGAGATGCAGGTTGCTTCAGGTGCTGGGTCTGGGTTTCCTGACATCATTGGCCAGTATCTTTCAGTGTTGCAGACGTACAGTCTTTAGTCAGTGGATTTTCTTTCATTTTTTTTTCTGTGGTGGTCAGTCCATAATGGCCTGTATACTTTCTGAACCAGAGCTGTTAAGGAGGTACCAACTCTTCACAATAATCTGGGTGTGCTCCATGTTTTAGCCAATCCAGCAAAATAATGAATCTGTTCCTATGTAGATGTAAGGTTTCTTTCCTCTGTTTCTTTCTCCCTGTTAGGAGCTCAATGTTGTTTTTTTCAGAGGCTTCAAAGGGCTTAGGAGCAGGGAATTGATATGGGGAGAGGACACTGATTGCCTGGCTGAAGTCCTCCCTGACACAAATCTGTTCCATCAGCACAGTGTTTTATCAGATTAGTGCAGCAGGAGAAGTACAGGAAGTAACACCAAATAGAAAGCAGGTAAGATGACCCCATTGATTATGTGCCTGAATATGACAAACAAAAAAGGCTACATCAGCCACGTGTTCCTTTTCAAAGAGGAGGAGGGCATCAGGAAATCTCTTAATCCTTGCTAGGTTGCCAAATGATGGAAACTGGAAAGACTGCCAGAGAAAGCTGGGATCAAAAGCTTTGGCATTCCAGTTTTTTTGGAAATAAAACTACCTATCCTGTGAACAACAAAAAAAAAGAAAGTCCTGTAGCTCCATGATAGATCTGTCTCTGAAAGACATTTGAGTTGAATTCTTAAAATACTCCCTTAATCAGTTTATGATGATGGCTTCTGAGTTCTTTCAAGTGTCTTTTTTTGAAGCTCTATTAGGTAGTATGAGACAATTCACACTGGCCTTAGAAAGCACCAGGAGCCCAGGCTGAGAAGCAGGAGAACATAATTCAGAAAGGGCTTTTCTAACCACTCTGCAGATCGTATATTTTAAAGACAAATGCATTCTTAATCTGGAGAGTGAGGCAGAAAGATCACAACAACGTGTACTTACAAGAACGTACTTTGAAGAACACCTTGTACTTTCATGCTGAAACATTTTCTTTCCACTGCAAAATATTTTGAAATGGAGCTTTCCTGCAGGGTTTTTTATCCAGCCTGTGTGGTTCAGGAGCCCTGCAAAGGGTTTCAGGTGTTACCTCCCTGCCTCACAGGGGCTTGGGATGATAAGCTAAATCTTGTAAGTAGACAATTTAGGTACTTAGGTCTGAAACCACAAAAGGAAATGATTGCTTGATTGTGGCTTTAGCTCAGCACATCTCAGCCCAAAATAGAGACCCTTAATCACCCCCTGCTTGGCTGCTGCCCAGCTGAAACCCCCTGGAAGTCCATTGGCACATCCATTTCCACAGTGAGGATCCTGGGGCGTCAGGATGTCCACTTCTGGGACCCTGTCTGCTGCTGTCTCTGGGCAAACTTACTATCACTGCCCTCAAGAAAGGTGGAAGCAGAAATACAGATCTCTGTCTCTCCTCATTCTTATCCTTGGACCATGGATGTTCCTCCATGAAGCATTTGGGTTCTCCATTTGACCCCTCTTCTCCAGAGACATCTGGCTGCAAAAGGAGGGTGTTCCCAAGGCTTTTGTAGTCATCAGGCTCAGTCGTGGAAAGTTTACTGTGTGCTGAGCCAGAGAACAACCGTCAGCATGACTGTACTGGAGACAAGGGCTATCATCTGGGATCCAGCACAGAGTTAGCATAAGATACTGAAGTTATTCTTGGCCCAGGGTTGAGAGAGACATCTCATGTCTCCAAGGTGAGTCATCTAACAGTGTTCTGTGAAGGCATAGGTGAGGGCTGTGGGGTGTCTGCCTTGGGGCATTTATCCAGCCACAGAGATTGTCACAGGGAGATTGGGAGCCAGCAACTGGAGCACCTAATTCCCTGTAAGGGCTGGTGCTGAAGGCCTATTTCTTCCCTTGGCATTTTCCCTTGGCCAGCAGCTCCCTGCTTCCCATGCCAGCTGTTCTGGAGCCCAGGCCAAGGTGTCTTGCTGTCTCCACAGACTGGAAAAGGAGCTTTGGCAGCAACAGTCTGCTTCACACCACAGGCTGTCCCAGCTAGGCAAGGGATTTAGCCCTGCCTGATTTGCCTGAAGCTATGTGTGAGCTCTGGTTTTTAGTCTAGTTCTCAGCTGACCAGAGGAGCTCAGCTCACTATTAATTCATGAGTAAATTAATTTTGCTAACCTTTTCATCACCACAGAAATCCATAAAGAGGTGATTTTCTGGTTTTCTCGCCACTCCTTTATCCTCTTAGTTTCTCAAGTGCAGTAAAAAGGACTCCTGTAATTACCTTTCTTTTGCTGATGAACTGTGAAGGAATAAACTTTGTGAAGCGCAGTAAGCTTAGGAAGAAAAAATCTGCCCTGAATTTAGGTGAGGAGTTTGCAGCATCTAAGAGACAATGACAATCCCGAGCACCTATGACTCATTTTCCTTGTGTCATTAATTATGTCTTATCTCTGCAGGGAGAATGGGATTCACATCACTGCAGTGTGGTTTCCTAATAGTTCATGCTGATGAAAAACCAGTTCAGAAAAAAGAAAGTGAAGCAAAGAGCAAGGCCAGTAAGAGGGGAATCACAACGTGTCCCTTACAAACCAGATCACACCCAGTCAAGGCCATAAATCACAGTGGGGTGATCAAAGGGCATTGGGAAACATGGCAATTTGCTGAGGCTCTCGTCACCTCATGGGATCAGAGGTTGGGGCTATGTGGGCATGGTAAGAAGGAAAAACATGACCTAAATACTAGTAGGGAGCCTCTACTTACAGATAGATGCCTTTTCTCTGTAAGCTTTACTGGGCTGGATGCCCATGACCTGTCCTTTCCTGAACGTTTGAATTTATTCTCAAGCTCTTATCAATCCATTTCCTATTGGCCATGTTAAGCAACTTTCACCTGTGGTGCCAAAACAGGACAGGAGGAAAGAAGGTGGCATTTAACCTTTTCCCTCTCATTTTCTCACAGGGAGAGAAGAAGGTCTGGAGGTCTCCAATGCAGAGGGGCTAGATCCTGTCCTCCAAGCCATGGGAAGGTGGTTGGACCCAGGTTTCTTAGTGTTACCAAAAGCTCTAAAGTCTGTGTGGACCCCAATAATTTGAAGGGACTTATGTTAAGGGTGCTGGGTTAACTGTGAAATGTGACTCTGCAGCAGTGCTTGAAGTACTATCCTTCTATAAAGAAAAGGAAATGTGAATTTTTCCTCTCCTTTTGTGATTTTTGACCAATATGAAACATGGAGCGTCAGGAATGGTGCCTGAAATTAGGACACCTATCTCCCCAGTTGATAATATGCTGCTGTGCTCTTGCTAATGCTCTTTTTCTGGCCTAATGAAGCTTGAATTTATTATTTTTTTTTCCCCACATGGTGTCAACCAGAAGAGCCCAGAGCCCAGAAAATGATGTAATGCTCCTGTGAGCAGAAAGAGGTGCTTATCTCTTGGTTGTGGAGACAGCTAAAACAAAGTGCCCAGCTTTCTGAGTGAGCCAGGAAGGTTTCTGTGTAGGGCTTGCTGTTGCCTCTGTTATGGGTACTTTGAAAGAGGGCTTATGTCCTCTGCATCAGTAAAATGAGACACTTCTATTGACATTTCTAGTTCACTGGCTGGGGTTTTCTCCCACAGCTTCCAAGAGGGATGTCATTCACTGCAGTGAAGTCCTCAGATGCTAGCAGGGTATATGGTCTTAAAGTTACTGTGGTTTATCGTTTTCACTACTCATGGAAGAGCTGTGGGAAGTCCCTAAACCACTGACCACTGGTCTCTGGGAGGATGTATCAGGGCAAGACCTTGCACCCTTCCCTAACCCACCCACCAAGCTGGGTGAAACTCTGCTCCAGTACAGGAAGGCAGTTCCCATAAGCAGTAAACCAAGATCTGTCAGGCCCTTCAACTGCAGCTCATAATACTTCAATTTTCCCCCTTTGTTCTCTGCCTTTTATCCTTTGATGACTTACCAGGCCACTCAAACCAGAGGAGATCCACAGGTCTTCAGAGCAGGCACTTAGCAGCCTCTTGAGCAGCAGTTCATATCAGAAGACAGAAATGCTCCCCTACCTCCGATGGAAAGATCAGTAACAATTCTCAGAAGGTTTATTTAAACATGGCTGTTTATTTGTGCTGGAGATTGAGTTACCTTCCCTTATAGGAGTAATGTTTTTGGAATCCTCCTTGATTCGCCTGTAATAAATCACAGTTGTCTGAAGAAAAGGAGTGGGGCTCTTTGTCATTTTTCTTTGCTTTTCCTCCATCACCAAGTGAAGGAAATGCCCGAAGAAGAATCATTTATTACAAACTTGCTTTTGACATTGTTGGCAAGTCCCTGGCATGTCGGTGAGATAAATTACTGCCCTATCTCATGGCAGTCAGAGCACAAAGCTACAGCTCTCTTGTTTCTAATTGCAGATTGGCAGGACCTCTACTATCAGGCAGCTCAGAGAATAAAGAAAACAAGAAGAAAGGCTCACAGCCGGGTCTCAGCGAGGGTGGCAGGGCTGGAGGGAGGGGACCCCAGGTCCTGTTATGACTTCAAGCTATATTCTGTCCCAGTGGTTGCCAACAACCACACGGACAAAATTTTCTTGCTGGTATTGTGGCTTCTTGCGAATCACGGGCTTCGTTTCTCAATGTGGGCAAACAACAATGCAAAGTTGCACCCAGGGCTCTTTAATTCTCTGTGAGGGGCTGGCAGTTGGGCTGAAGCACAGAAAAGGGACCTCAGGGAAGAGCAGACTGTTGGTGAAGACTAAGACTTCAAAGAAGTTCTGCAATGGCTCTGACTCTTCTCATCCTCCTTTTTTTTTTTTTTTTTTTTTTTTTTTTTTTCACGAGCAGCTTTTTCATTGAGATTTGCTGCTGTGGGCTAAATTGCTTGGAAGTGTTTGGCTGATAGAACAGCTGGAACTGGTAATCTCCAGCATCTAACAGTCTCTGTTATGATGATTTTATTTTATTTATTTGGTTTTTTGCAATCACTCCTTGTTTTTCCTCAAAAAGCTCTGAAAAGCTTTTACAAAGTGTAACTGTCTTTTACATGCTCGTGAATGTGTACAGCTAGATAAACTGAGGTTATGGAAGAAGGAAAGGTTCAGATTGTGCATCAGCAAGTGGCCAAAGGGAGGGTGAAAAATAGGGTGAAAACCTGGTTGCAAGAAAATCCATGGATCTTCTATAATTTTAAGTCTAATTTCCTAGGGAAATTAGCTTTACAGTACCCATCTCTCTAGCCCTGATCACTTCTTTAAGGATTGAGATAGAACAGTGCTGGGAAATGAGACATAGCTACTAATAAATGACTGCAAGGCAGCAGGAGTGGAGATGGTTTCTAGCAGCACTGACCACGTTAATGTGGTAGAAATACCTTCATTTGGGAACGTGGCAGGCCACTCCTTGATTTCCTTGAGCTAAAAATGGGTGAGTATTCCCTTCTTTCTGCTGAGTAGTTTTGTTTCAGCTTCCTCTGTTTAAGCTCTCAATGCTTTTCTGGCTATCTTCTGACTTTTCCCGAGTAGCTTGGTGTAAAGGTGTTGTGCTTTGAGTGGCATTCACCCACAAGATTGATGTATATTACGCTTTTTCTGTAGTATCCATGTAAGCTTTGAATGCAGAGCTGATCAAATACTCAAGAAAATTTTAAAAAGTATGGTTATTCTAGGCTTTGCGAGACAGGAAACAGGGAAGGTATTCCTCATTTTCTATCTCCACCCCTCTTCAGTGGGGTTTAGGATTTACAAGAATTTGGAGGATGTATGGTTCAGCAAAAACATTTCCCCAGATTAGATGATGCTCATTCTTTGGTCTCCTTTAAAAATATTATCAGAAATTTCATCGGACCGTGAAACTCAGAATGTCAAATTAGAGTCTTACATAAATAATCCAGGTTTGGGGGATCTTGTCATGCTAAGTGGATTCTTTGGCATCGATTAGTTTTATTATGGATGGAGCCACAGCAGAACCACATTAGAAAAGGATATTGTTACAACACTTTCAGTATCAACAATGCTACTTGGAGAGGAATAATGTATTCCAGATGGTCATTAAAAATGTCTGTCCTTTTTAGAAGGGAATTTTTTTGTTTGTTTGTTTAGTTGATTTATTCTGAAAAAATTTGGGATAATTTAGGCTTCTGTCAAATAGTCAGTAAACATGAAGATAATGTTCTACACAGAATGGGCAGTCTACGAGTCTGCTCTCATTTAATTCAATTAGATAGGTTTTCATACTGGTTTTATTTCTGTTATCTCAAGTTTTGTAGCTAATTTTTCTTCGTGAAAGAGAAGGTAGAGTACAGTTACTGCAGACGTCAAAACTGCTGGGTTATGTCCAGGGCTTTTCCACACCACTGGATCAGAGTTACCTGCGTAAGTGGGTGTAATAACAGTCACTGATATAAAAGGTGAGATTTTGTGGAGCTTGAATAAAAAAAAGAATCTTAATTTGTGATATAGATCACACCAAACTTTCTCACCAGACCTGTATGTAAATCAGGCACTAAATTGGAGCTGAACTGTTTGAAACAAAATCAAAAGGATATTTTAAATTGGGCTTTGCTGTTCTGCTGAACACGTTTGAGGGATGTCAAGATACTGTTAGGTCAGGCTAAAGTTACTGTAAGCTTACATGGCTTGGAATCACCGTGTCTCTTTTGTCTTGGTCCTCTGATAACACTGATGGTCTGGATAACACTGATGAGGACACACTTAGTATCTTGTTTCTATCACTGATGGCCTTCTGTACCAAGTTATCCTGCATGTGAGGACCAGCAGGCAACACAAGGCTGATACCATCCCTGGATAGTGCTGATGACTGACAGTGCAGGTAAAATATTACCTGAGCAGTCTCACATGGAACATTTTTTTAATCCTAGTCGGGCTTTCTGTCTTGGCAGGGATTTCAGCTCAGGGTTTAATGCCTGTCCCCAAGCATGACAACATGAACAAAGGCTGTCGTGATGTGCCTTGGCTTTTTATTGTCTGTTCTTCTTAAGACTTGCTGTATCTAGGCTCTCTTCCAGCTTCTCCTTAGGCCATTGCTTAGGTTCTTTGAATCAGGTACCCAGGTACCCCTCCAGGGGCACTGGGAAACATGAGGCATGGGGACAGCAGTGGGCTTTGGGCTGGCTGAATCTGGATGTGGCTTCTGCTGAGCAAAGTCCGTGGTGACCTCTGTAGAGCTCAATGCACGCCCCTGCTCTCTGTAGCTCCCTCTCTGCCATACCCAGCAGCATCCACCCATCTCTCCAGCCACCAGATTTTCTCTCTGAATACATCATTTTGCTTTTGTGTGTTTCTCCAGCAGGCGTTAGTTAAGCTGCTCACTTAAAAGTCTTTTGAAGACATTCCCCAGAGCTGGGGACTGCTGAGCATCATGCAGTGGAAGAGCTTGAGGAGGTTTGTTAGTCCTGGACGACCAGATTCCTGTTTCGTATTTGAAATAGATCTGCAGCCAGTTGGTTAACAAAATATTATGCTCAGGATAACTACCTGAGCCACCTCGCCAAGCCAAAGAGTCATAGTAGGGTTCCAGAAAAGCCAATATTAAATCCAGAGACATCAACATTAGTGAAGTAGGACTAAATTATCTCCAGCTGGCTCTGGCTTGTGCCTGAGGCACAGAAATAAGTAGCTCCCTTGAAAAGAAGAAAAGATGAAGGCTGCACTAATGAGGACCATAACAAAGCTTGTACCCCGGGTCACGTTCTTTTTCCAGTCCTATCAAGTTTGGTCAATGACAATTTCTCAGCTCCCATCACTTGCCTGCCAGCCACTCCACCAAAACCACATTTCCTTGGCAGTGAAGAGGACAGCCAGTCCCACCACTGGCGTGTCAAGAGACTTGAGCTGCTCCTGCTCCCTGGACTGGCTTGGTGTAGGTGACAAGCAGAGGTCCCTTGAAGCTTATGTCGTTCTTGATTCATTTAGC
This sequence comes from Actenoides hombroni, assembly GCA_024336885.1. Classification (NCBI taxonomy): domain Eukaryota; kingdom Metazoa; phylum Chordata; class Aves; order Coraciiformes; family Alcedinidae; genus Actenoides; species Actenoides hombroni. The sequence goes on along the minus strand of WUAM01000237.1, from coordinate 1,740,916 downwards.
TAGTTTTAACTGTTAATTACATGTTGAACACAAGCAGAACTTGCTACCGAGTGCTTCTATCCTCATCAACAAGCATTACTGAGTGCAAGTTTGAAAATGTGTGTGGGGGGAAATGACAGGTAAACATTGGCCATTGCTCTGTGCTAAATGTGTTTTAGAAGTGCAACATGTGAACAAATTAAAAATCACACTTAACCCGGATATTCAGATACCTTCACTGTGACTCTCCAATCAGTTCTTGTGACAAAGGTGTCTGAGAAAAAGCAGGGGTTTCAGACATGAATTATTTACTGCTGTGACATGTGAGCTCTGCTCTCATATATCATTCTGATGCAACTGTTATATTTAATTAACATCTGTAGGTTCTCTTGAAAACCCTACTTGAATCTATGTATATAAGTAGCCACACTGAAAATGCCTGTATTTATGGATACTTATGATTAGAGACCTTTTCCTTTTTTTTTGAAAGCTTCAGGAACCCTGAAAGTCCCACCAGGTGCAATGCCTTGGGGGAAGAGCTGTGTGAGAGGCTTCACATTTGAACAATGGCATGAGGAAAGCCAGGAAAATCTTCCTAACTGTACACAGAGGTGCAGAAAGATCTAACTGTTTATTAAGTCATTGCCCTTGTGCAGCACTGCAGTGAATATTGTTGGGCAAAGTGGAGATGGGTATAATGAGGCATGGAAAACATAAACTCAGTTGGCTGGGATCACAGGGTGAGTAATTATCCCTTTGGGAAGATAGCAGGTGGATTAGTTACTGGGCTGCATCTGCAGTAAGCAATTAAAGGAAAACATCTGTTTCACATCATCCATTTCTTCTTTTCCAGGATACTCCTCCAGTTTGTCTCTCTGATATTGCAACCTGGAGACAAGTCGTTTCTCTAATGAGGCTGTGCAAACATCATGTGTTCCTCTGTGGAAAGAAGTAGGGGTGGCCAGGAGCAACAGGACACAGTAAGTAACATCCGGGAACATCTCCTGCCTCTCTTGTTTTATTTTCTATTAGATTCTGCCTTGTTCCAATTCAAAATGAATCTGTTTCCAGTGACTCCAGAACAGATCTATTAGAGGTGCAGAAAATAAACCCAGGAGCCAACTCTGCTGAGTGACTCATAGTATCTCTGCTGCCATCTTGAGTAAGAGGAAAGTCTGAGCATCGGATCGACCTTTTCCTCATCCATTCAAGTTACTCAACGTGGATTTTGTCAAATAAGCCAGGCCAGACTGGTATCTGGAGCGCACTGTGTCGTAAAGTCTCTGTTTGCACCAGGCAAGGTGGCCACATTCAGGGTATCTGAGTGCTTTTACTAGTGAAAGCTAATAGCAAATGAAAGGTAAACGCTGCACTTTGCATGATATTTATTTATTTATTTATTTATTTATTTTTAGTGCCTGCCTCATGCATTTTAACAAACATGATTTCTTTATGAAACTGAATCTAGTTGTCTATAGATTACCATGATGTATAGAGATCTGATTGCTAACAGAACACAGACATAAAAGTAATTTCATTATTTAATTTATCCAACTTGTCTTGGCTGATTAAGCATTGCTTTTGCTGAAAGCCCTGTATCATTATTGCTCTTGTCCGGAGTTTGTTTTTCAATCAGGGATTAGGCTAAATTTCTGTAAAAAGTTGCAGTATACTTGAGCAGAAGCTTGGGGTGTAGCGATGAGTATCAGAGTGTCATCTACTGTGCCTACAGCAAATGTTGGCTGGTTTCTTAATAGCTTGAACTAAACTCATCTATCAGTTATACCAGCATACAAATTGAATAACTCAATTCGGTGAAGAAATGGATCCAACCCCCTTTCGGATGACAAAAAGTGACAAATTGCACTCTTTCTTTAATTTGAAGTACAATGAAATTGTTGTTTGGCATGAAGCACTTAAGCAACATTAGAACTCTTTTTGCCTAATCTCTGTTTTACAGATTAAAATACACAAATATTTCCAGTGCAATAGGAATTCATTAAAGCAGGCTACTGCCTGGGGAAATTTGCCTCTTGGATGTGTTTCTATCAACTCTCCTGGAAAAAAACCAAAAATGTAATTAGTGTTGTATATTCTTCTAAGTTGAAACATGGGCCAAGAAACCATGTGTATAAACAGAATATTGTAAGTATGGAGTATAAACTGCTTACTGCTGTCAGGCTGGTTATTCATGGGGGCCAATGTAAGTTAGAAAGTCCTAACTGGAAATGTGCAGAGGTGCTGGAGATGTCACGAAGAAAGAAGAGATGACAGGTTTTATAAAATTGGAAAACCAATGTCATGGTAGTGATAGTTACCTTCTTTCATATGTACTTTGTACATACACCAATAAAATTCCAACCAAAATGGACTCATTTCAGTCCATGGTGATGTTGTTCCAGTAAAAGTTCATGGACAGTCTCCTGTCTCATAGGATGTTGCTAAATAATTTTCAGTAATTGCCATGGTCTCGTTTTTTTTTTTGCATAAAGGAATCAGTGCTGCAGATCAGCTCCTTGGTGCCTCTTTAAATTAAAATGATTAGCTGGGTGATGAAACTGTTTTCCACACTGTGAGATCCGAATTCAGGTGCACCCCATAATGCAGTGACGACACAGATCTGGGACTGAGCAGATCTGTTCTCAGTCTGGACAACTTGCTTAACTCTTCACTTTTCCTTCCTACCTCTTATTTATTTTGTTTATTATAAGCAGACACCATTTCTTACTGCATTTCTGAACAACACCTGATCTAGAGGCATCCATCCCCTAAGTGCTGCTGGAATTATAAATAAGAGCAAAAAAGAGCCTTTCCCTTGTGCTAATATTTCATTGGTGTTTTTATGCAGAATTTTGGCCTGGAGCAAAGTATAATTGGCAGGCAGCTTTTGACTGGGGAGGCCACACTGACCTATTTCATCAAGGGACCACAGAATAACAAACCCATGTTATGCTCTAAACATAACTGAAATCAGAAACGAAGCTTGGGTTTGAGAGCTCCTCCAGAATTTAAGTCTGATTTCCCCCTTCTGCCCTAGAAATATTTGGAGAAAAAGAAACAAACCAAACAAACAGAAGGACAGAGATGAGATTATTTCACATAACAGTGGAAAAATAGCTGTAATCCTGGGAGTTTGAGTGGACTGTCTGATATTGTGCTTTAGCTTTGCCCCACAACCCAGATCATCCTGGTAGCACAGATGATGCCCCTCCTTCTCCCTGTGCATGGGCTCCTCAAAATAATTGTTATTAGACATGGGAAAGCCCTTCCATTTATCTTTCATTACTTTTTCCTCTGTTATTATTTACTTTATTCTTTACATAACGTGAGGAGGCAGGATCGATGCAGGTCAGATGGAAAATAAAATGACATATGTGCCAGCTTGTTGCTGAGTTTGGCAGCCACAGGGTAAATCCAGTATATGATATATATTATATACAATATATGCACTCATAAATATAAGCTAGCAGATAAATCTCAAAACCATTGCAAAATTGTGATTCTGTGACATGGTTTATATTCTCTCTTCTGCCCCAAAATATGTCATAAATACAACTGCCTTTTTTTTTTTTCTTTTTTTTATCTTTTTCTTTTCTTCCCCCCTTCCCCCCCTCTTTTTTTCTTTTCTTTTTCTCCCTCCCCTTTTTTTTTTAACCCCCTTTCGCTCCCCTTCTTTTTTTTTTTTTCCCCTCTCATTTACAGCATGTAAACCAGTGACGCTGTTTCTGTGAGACTGGTGGGATTTTTCCCCTGGGATTACTGTCACACAAGCAGAACTACCAACAGCTAAAAACTGCCCTGACTGTCAAGGTAACCAAATGCTGAGTATTTTAGGAAATTTTTGTTCAAGTGGATGAATGCACAACCAAATCTGAGGAGGAGGAAAAGAGGAAAGCAGAAAAATGTTGGGGTTTGTTTGCTTCCTGCTATTCAGCATGGACTGAAGTATTGTTGGAGATGTTTTCCAGAGCACTGCCAGTGCTAAGATATGGTGTTCACCCAAACCATCCTATTATTCACGCAGTCTTAATGAACTAAGTAGATCAGATTAAGAGTGGCAAATTCCTCCTGATTTCAGGTGTTTTCTAAGAAAAGGACTGGTTCAGTGTGACCACTGGTCATGCAAACTGGTATATAGTATAAAAATACATCTCAGCTCTGCCCCAGAGGCTGTGACATTTGCTACACTTCTGGGTGCAGAAGATTTGCTAAAAACTCAGCTTTGAGGGAATTTTGACACTGACGACTCATGAATGAAAAGAAAAAATTGGACTGTGTCTTTTGCTGGTTATCTCCCATTTCTACGTGATTCATTTGATGTCACATACCCTTTGAGATATGAAATCGGTCTAATTAAAGACATATGTGCAAAATACAGCCTATATGATGGATGTAAGGAAAACATACATTTCCATGTGAGTGACAAAGCCCGCAGCCACAAATACCTCTCTGGATTGGTAGCCTCAAAAATGCAGCCACAAATATTATTCATCTCAGTGGTCTGCAAAGATTTATCAGGGGTTAAGGCTTTCTGAAAACATCTGTGAAACTAAGAGGTTTGTATATGTGTGTATTTGTCACTCCATAAACAGTCTCTTTCTTTTACTATACCCACTAGTCTAAGAGGGCAGCAATTATGAGTAAGGCTGTCCAGGAGAGACTGAAGTGTGCAAAAATGGATATTATGGGGAAAATATAGCTTGATGTTTACAATTATTTCTCCAGTTTGAACTCATAAAAAACATCTTTCTGATAAGTCAATATGTCTACTTGCCACTTTTCCCCCCCCCTCCAGGGCTCAACAAAGAATGTTACGAAAGTACCGCAGTAAATTATTTTTGGTACAGGAAAACTTTGAACATAACCCCCGATGTCACCGAGAGTGGCACATTACAGTGGTGGCTCATTCTGTGCTTAGCAACGTGCTGGGCAATTGTCTATCTCTGCACCATCCGAGGCATCGAAACCACAGGAAAGGTATGGAAAGGCCAGAGAGGTGCATTATCCCACACTTGGGATCTTGCTCTCCAGATGCTGAGTTTCACACCACCAAGGAAAGCCCTCCCTCTTTACCCCCCCAGCCCCATTTCAGTGTGCTCTTTGTCCAGCGAAGCAGGAGCAGCTGTACAGGGGGCTTGAAATGATATTTCTCCTTTGCCACTGTCAATGCTGCTGCCCCACCACTCTCCCCTCACACAGTTTTTTAAGAGCATGTTACAAATATGTTCTGCAAAAGCACATTCTGCTTCTTTTAAAGATGGCAGTGTTCACCTGTAGCTGCCTTATCTAATACCATTAGGACTGTACATTAAACAGGCTTGATCAATGTAATTTTCAGTAACTGCCTGTCGTCTTTCTTTAGGCAATTTATGTAACAGCAATATTTCCTTACCTGGTCCTGACTGTATTCCTTATTCACGGACTCACTCTCCCAGGAGCCTCTGATGGCCTGGCTTACCTCTTCACTCCTAATGTAAGTATTGCTCCTATAGTCAGAAATAGTGTTTTTCCTTTTTCTCCCCTTCAGATATCAATACTGTATACTCATTTTCCAGCAAATCCTGATCTAGGTCCCCCAGAACTAAGGTTTTTTTCTGAGATGGAGTGATTTAGCATTTTAATATATTTTAGCAAGAAAATAGGCAGCAGAGTATATAACAGTTCAGTAATAAGCCTATCAGAAAATACTGGGAAATGAAGTATGTTATGAATGCCCTGGTCTTGAATGTGTCAGTGAAATTGATGCACTTCAAACAGTCTCATCTCTTTTACACATGACAAAGAAGGAAATTCCCTGCCAACACCTACAGAATTTATACAGTTTTAAGAATTCACAAGGAAAATGACTGAGGAATTACACTGCAAAGTGATATTTTTTTTGGGGTGGGGGGCTTGAAAGTAATTTTCTTCTACCCCTGTTTCTCCATAGCTGAAGTTTCACCTCCCCATAGCTCTCCCTAGAAGACAGAACTGGAGAATACCCCTCTCCCTTTTTTTCCTCCTCTTCGCAAAGGCACAGGAGTCCCAGATCCCTCCCCACGTTGACCATTTCAGAAGGACCTCTTTACATTGTCCTTATGAGCCTTCCCAAACGCAAAGTCCAACTGTCCCACCAAAGGGGTGCTGCTAGCAGCTGCAGTCCCCTCACAGCTCTGCCTTCACTCTAAAGTGCTTCAGAAAGCAGTGAGTGTAGAGGAGGAAAAGCAGCACCCACTGACAGATGGTCTCAGAACATCCTCTGCCTCTGCAGTCACTGCAGAGCTCCACAGGAGCTCAAAAAGGACTATCTTTGTCTTTACAGGCAACTGGGACATGCACTGGCATTTCTGTAGGGCCCAGACAGGACAATAAATGCTTAGTGCAATGTCCTAACGAAGAAAGCAGATTAGACAGCATAAACAGAACAGGGCTTGGCCTGTTGGCATTTGGTCTCAGCCTGGCTGGCAGGTTTCTCTGGAAGAGCTCAGGCATCCTTGGGACTTAAGATCATCACACAGTGAACGTTGTGCAAAAACTAGATTGACATGTATTCACAAAGCCCGGAGGTATTGCAGTGGGAGAGCAGATCATCATACATCATCTGCAGGAGAGCAGATCATCATACCAAAAAAGCTGCTTGGTTTTGTAGACTGGTGCCAGAAGTCAGCATGAAAATCCTTCTGCATTCAATCTGCAATTAATGATTAGTCAGTTTGAGGAAGCAGATCCTGAGAAGATCCTTGAAGAGTCATCTGAAGATGGTTTTGGTGATGAAACTATGTTCTTATCTACAAATACAGAAAAGCTGATGCAAGAGCCTGGTAAGTGATACCCGTTATGGGTGCTGCTATTGCATAGAAAGTTACAGTGTAAGACAGATGGCTTTGTTAAACCGGCACATCAACTGCTAGAGAGGATTTTGGCACTTCAAAGACTTCAGAAAGAGAGTAAGCGTGCAACAGGAACGTCTCTCTCTCTCCTTCCCCTCAGCCCATGACTGCAGTACCAAGAGTTGCTTTTTCTTTTTAGCCTGTATAATGAGGAATTAATCAATACACCCACTTTTCTTGCTCCACTTCTCCCCAGGGGATGTCCCAAAGTGAGTTTTATAGGGCGATTGTTGGTTTGTGGGGTTTTGTTTGGCAAAGATTTACCTGGCCCAACTCAGACCACATTAGCTTACAAAACTCTAAAGCATATTTCTTAAGCCTGTGCTGTTTTCTTCTTCTGTCGTTTTGCAGGAAGCTCATAAAGTTGTATCAAATGAAATAAGAGTTAGCTCACCTACTGCTTGTTTCAGCTTGCTTAAAAAAAAATTAATTTAAAAAAAAAAAATAAAAAAATCAATCTTCTTGACATTCTCCGCTCATTGTAGGAAATATTTTTTCCCAATAAACTTTTTCCCAATTTTGCAGTGCAGCAGAAATTGTAGTTCCTCTGTAACAGCTGCCACATCCACTCTCTGATAAGTTACACCTACCTCACTGTTAGGTTTTGAAAATCTGTGAAAGAAAATAATATTTAGTGCTAAATGTCACATCTTAACCAGCTGCAATATAACCATCATCCAACTGAATTCACTCCCCCAAACCAGCATTGTTTACAATTTTATTCACTTTTCAAGTCTGTATTCTAGTTCTCATTAATAATTATCACAAACAATACATTTTTATTGACTTTCCAAGTCTGTATTCAAGTTCTCATTAATAATTACCACAAACAATAACTGCGTGCACATGGATTTTAAATATGGCAGGCTGTGGTTTTATCTTCATGCAGAAACACACAGCATTTTGTCAGCTGACATGCTTTCACACCTTAAATTCTACAACAAATACCAAATACTTCTTTTCCTTGACTTTCAGACATGGGGAAGTCTGACGATTCACTCACCCTCTTGAAATCCTTGGCTACCTGGGAAGTGAAGCTGCCATGAAAACAAAAAAGATGCTGAAGTTACACTCCCAGGCACTTGAGGGGAAAGCAGAAGTCGTACAAAGATGAAGCAACAGAGGAGCTGGAACAGAGATCTTTGGAAAGTTTCTCATAAAATAAAATAATTAAGAGGCAGCAGAAAAGGGATCTCATCAAGCAACAGTCTCTATGCAGTTCAGCTTCTGTGGAAATCCATGTCTGCTCAGGAGCACAAGTGCTGCCTTCTCCAGTTTCTTTCACATCTGAAAGAGCTTCCAGAGGCTGCAGACACTGGGGTTTCTCTGGGAATAAACAATTCCAGCAACTTGGGTGGGCAACTGATGCCTGCACCCAGAGCTCTGCGGCTATTTAATGAGCAGTGAGAATAGTCAAGAAAAAGGCAACACAGGCACCAGATCCTCTATCACAGAGGCAATTGCTATTTTTTCCTTCTATTTTGCAGTTTAGTTTTAGAGTTGATATATTACTGTGAATGGACACTTAAAACTGCTTCCAAGGTACCTGGCCTGTTCATATGGATTCTGGTATTAAGAACAAAAGCATTACCTTAACGAACTGCTGTCTTTAAGTGCACTATTACTTGTTGGCCACTTGCTTATCAGAAAAGCACTAGCTGGTTTTACACCAAAATTAAGACATCACAGGGAGCCCAGTGGTTTTGTTTGTGTTCCAGGTGTTCAAGTACACAAACATTTTGCACCCCACCCCCAGCAGAGCTATTATGCTTCTTTTGCTCATTACTCCTGGGTTCATTCATTAACACTGTGGTTGCATTTCTTCATCCACGTTTCTAGCTTCAGCACTTTTTTTTTCTTATGAAAGACACGCTTATGAAATCTATATGCTGTTATTACTGAAAATCCAACTCGACATTCAGATTCATAATGATTTCTTTAAGGCCAGATAATGACATTGCCGCGGCACACCTGCCTGTCCACTACGTCTTCAAGTTTAGGGGTTGATTAGAATCTTTTAGAGTCAATAAATGCACTGCATCTAGCACCAAACTAAATTATCACCAGCCTCATTTGCCCAAGTCCCCAGTCAGAAAGCCAGAGTTGTAACTGTGACATCAGTCAGTGCTGACAATTGACTTGGCAGCACTTAATCAAATTGTGAAGGCCATGCAGCAGCGCAGACGCCGCGTCCCTGCACTGCAATTCCAGTCCAGTTCTGCATCTGCACAGGGTCCTGTAAGTGAGCCCTCTGGCACTGGAAGGTCTCATTATGGTCCTTCAAAATAAACCTCATGGAGCACATTTACATTTCCTGCATTACTATTACCTATGTTGCCCTTTTAACTTCTACTGCTGTTTTCACAGTACTTTGAATCCAAAATACTAATTTTTTTTTTTTAAATGAATATGCTCTTCTTGTCTTCTTGGGCTTTTAGTCCTCCTTAATTTTTTTTAAGCAAATTTGGAAAGCTATGGAATCACTTTGTGTCTTAAAACACACTATTCTTTATACAGCTTTAGGAAGATAATATTCTTAAACGGTACATTACCCAGGATGCAGCCTAACAAAAAGAAAGAAACTGAGGAAAAATGTAATGTACTGCCCCTATTGTGTGCATATCATTTGGAAACACCTTTTTATCATCAGACCGAAGTGTACAATTAAGCAGATTCTGTAATTCCTACATAAATAGAACAACTTATGTCTTCAGAAACACCTGTTTTACTGAGATGTTTTGTACTAACTCACCTTTTCACTGTATTTAGATGGCAACACAACTCATGATTTCAGAAGTGATGTAAGAGATGAACTATGAGAACAGAGAGAAAAAGACATTTTCATTTAAGACATTCTATTTCATTTAAGACTGTTTCATTTAACACCTGCATTTATTCCAATCATTTTAGCTGAATATTTTGACAAATCCCCGTGTATGGCTTGATGCAGCTACCCAGATTTTCTTCTCTCTCTCCTTGGCTTTTGGAGGGCTTATTGCATTCTCAAGCTACAACCCATCAAAGTAAGTGGAACTACAACTTTTATAAAAATGGGCTAAATTCTTCCTGCATTTTGGGCAGTTGTCTGAAATTTTCAAACCTCTTTCCTTAGGATATTTATAAAGGATCTTGATTTTTCTAAAGGATTTTAACAGCTGCTCTTTCTAAAAGGTCAGATAGATTTTCTAACAGGAAGGGGAGGGGGGGAACCAACTGAAAAAGAAATTGTTTGCAGAAATACCTGAGAACCACAGATAAAATACTGCCTTTTTTTGTTAGTCACGTTACTTGTTTGCACACTATTTCTAGAAATGACTGTGAAAAGGATGCTGTGACAGTAGCAATTGTGAACAGTGTGACATCCCTGTATGCCTCCATCCCAGTCTTTTCTGTTTTGGGGTTTAAAGCAACCACAGGCTACTGGGACTGCTTGGACAGGTGAGAAGCTTCCATTTCCAGTGTTATACTGTGGCTTTAATGCCTAAATAGATGATGAGTTGCTTCAAAAACATGGATTTCGAGAACTTACTCTTAACTGAAAAACAGCAGCATGGAGAAGTCTAATATGAAACTAGGAAGTATTATGTCACTGAGGCAAGAATGATCAGGGACAGCATTTGCAAGAAAGACAAATTATAAAACAGCCCATTGCAAGTAGTACATTCAGGATCACACCTCAATTTCAGACTAGCATTAGAAGTAGTTGAAAAAAATCAACACCTTTTCCTATTCCATTAGATTCACTAAGTTATTAAACGCAAGTGGTTGAAATGATTTGGGGAGATGATGAAGTAAACCCAGAAACATTTTAGCAACTTCATCTGCATAAAGTAAACAAGAGTTTGTATCTGAAAGAGAAGACATTAAATAGTCTGAGTATTTTCTCCTAGCTATCACATATATAAGACCTCATTTAAGGTTTTCCTTTGTAATGTCACAGAAAGTAACACAACTTTCTATTAACATCTGAATACATGGCATAGCATTTCCAGCCATGGCATCTGCAAACTTATAAACTAATGATATGTTGGCTTCTCTGGCAGGAACATTATCAGTATCATCAATGAATTTGATCTTCCAGAAGAAAGCATCATGCGACAGAACTATACAGCCTGGATTACTTTCCTAAATTCATCGTATCCAGAAAAAATTGCTGGACTCACACTGAAAAGCTGTAACCTTCAAGAATTTCTTGATCAGGTACCATAATTGCTTTCAACAAAGTAACCCTTAAAAAATATAAGCAGGAGGACTGTTATTTTCCTTTTTCTTCTAAGTACTCATACTTCACTTTGTAATGAGCATATTACACAATCGTGGAACAAACCAATTTTTCAGAATTTGGAATAACAACACTGCTGCAGGACAGTGTCAGCTCAAAGCTGTCTGGTAGGGTCTGCAAAATTACAATTACCAGAAAACTAATTTTCAAAGGTGCTCCTACCTGGAGCTTACCACAGACACTAGATTCAGTCCTAAGCACAAGAGGGGAAACACATCTAGCTGAAAAAAAAGGATGCTGAATGGGAGATTCCTAAATCCATATTTACCAATGTATCAAATAAATAAATAAATAGATTAAACTGTTCACTGTTTCCCTTCAATCACATATATGACTATGAGGAAGGTATCATATCTCTATCTTTCTATCTTCATTTTCTCATCTTTCTAGTCCCTTTTATCCTCTGCCTCTTATTTTTCCTCCTCTCTGCACAGGATCTCACAAATATTTTGTTTTTCCCCCAACCTCCCTCCCCCCACCAGAATACATCACGATGCTCTCCTCTTCCTTCTTTTCTAACCCAAGACATTTCCTAAACACAGATGTTTCTTCTGTTTACTTTTCTAACCTCATTCCACTTGCTCCAGCGATCCCACCCAGTCCTGTAACTCTTATTTACTACTCACCTTGTTACAAATCTTCATGAGGACTCGCCTAAGGAGAAAAGAATAGGGCCATGGTTGGAGGAGACAGTAAGAAGGAAAGGAGCTCAAGAAAAAAAATAAAATCTCGGGACAAAAGGGTGGATACATCCTTACTTGCATCTTTCTCTTTCCAGAAGCTCTTATATCACAGATATAAAACCAACCAACCAACCAAATATGTCTGTATTAGCAAAATAATTGCTCTTTAAATTACAACTCTCAGATCCGCTTTACTCTGGAGCCATCTCTCTGTGCAAGTTCCAGTTCTAGTCCATGTTTGTCTACACATCTCAGACGATTTAAAACTTAAATCCCCACGAACACTCCCCACTACCCATTTTCTCAACTGCTGGCCGCCACCAAGCCCCACAAGCTGACCAGCACCCTTGACTCCAGGGAAGGACAGAAGCTTGTTATGGTTCTAAATGCAAGAGAAACTACATTTACGGCGTTGTAATGCATGGATTTATCTGTTTGTGCATTCCACAGAGTGTATCAGGAACTGGCTTGGCTTTCATCGTTTTCACTCAAGCCATCATTCTCATGCCAGGCTCCCAGGCCTGGGCCATCCTGTTTTTCATAATGTTGTTCAGCTTGGGCCTTTCTTCCATGTTTGGGAACATCGAGGGTGTCTTCACTCCTCTTCTAGAACTCCAAATTGTATCTAAATCAATGCCCAAAGAGCTATTATCTGGTAAGGTATTTGCTTTGCTTTGTTCAAAGAAGGTGGCTTCTTTATTGATGTGCAAACTACCAACTGCTTAATAAATATCAGAGAAAGATTACAAATTTGTAATATTAACTTGGCTATCTCCATGTTAGGGAGGGCAGTGGATTGTGTTTGCAGAAGATAAGCACACAGGTGAGGTAGCAGTTATGACAGAAGCTGTCAGATGACAGCATTATATTGCCCGTGCCAGTTTTCTTACCTTGCAAGAACTGTTTTGAGTTACAAGAAGCTTGTTAAATTGCTATTCCTGGAGTCAGGTTCACATCAGGAAGAGCCTCGTCTTCACTTAAGCCTTTGGCACCTAAACAAGTCACTTTAAGGCAACCAGTGACAGCAGGTGGTTTGCCAGAACCACCTGCACATGAACATACCACATGGTCACAACTGTAAGATAGGTCACTCACCCCTATTTCATTCAGGTTTATGCTGCTACAGATCATTTCACATTTCAAGTGAACACTCCCAAGCAGAAAATTACCACTTGGAAAACAAGAAATGAGTGTGCGCGATCCTGTTCTTGCACCAAGCCCAGAATATTTTCAACCAAAGTTACTGAACCCACCCTGCTCCTCAAGAACCAGACTCGGAGAGAGTCAGAGATCCTACTGTGAAATTGGTTTAGAAAAAGGGGTCTAGCAAAATTTCTGGCATTTTGAAGTCATGGAGTAATATTTCTGCAATGTGCTGTTTTAAACTTTTACGGGGAACATTGCTCTCATGCCTTTTTTAGAGCAGGCTCCCTGCTGCATCTAAATTACATCCTTCTCATTTTATAACTTTGAAGAAAATTTTTAGAAAAGTTTGTTTACAACTTGGTGAGGTAACCATACTATTTTGAAATTGATTTTTCCAATTTTGAGCTTTTATTTTGTGACCTGGATGAGGGGATCGAATGCACCCTCAGCAAGTTTGCAGATGACACCAAGCAGGGTGGAAGTGTTGATCTGTTAGAGGGCAGGGAGGCTCTGCCCAGGGATCCAGACAGGCTGGATTGATGGGCCAAGGACAATGGTATGAATTTCAATAAGGCTAAATACCAAGTCCTGCACTTTGGCCACAACAACCCCCGGCAGTGCTACAGGCCTGGGGAGGACTGGCTGGAAAGCTGCCTGGCAGAGAGGGACCTGGGGCTGTTGTTTGACAGCTGGCTGAACATCAGCCAGCAGTGT
>WUAM01000237.1:1678051-1714271 GCA_024336885.1 Actenoides hombroni | reverse complement strand
CTACATTGGATGGAGAATATATTTGTTTTCCCACAACTGGGACATGCCGTGACCATGGACAATTCCCCGGAGGGAGGCATGGGCTCTGTCTCTCCCACTCTCCCCTTTTCTGGGGTGGGGAGCCAGGGTCAGGGCCACGCTGTCCCTGGCTGACAGCGTCACGGGGGCTTGTTCCCGCTGACATCCCCTCGCACGGAGCTGCAGTGGCTCTTTCCTGTGCCTGTTGGCTTTGGGAACTGGAGCAATCCGCAGAGGACGGGTTTAGAGAAAACCAAAATGGGCGAGCAAAGCTTTTGTCAGGCATATAGTGGAAATTGTAGTCCCTGGGAGACAGTGGGAGTCAGCATGGGGATTTTAGTCCTTCCTGTAAGTTTGCAGAGTTTTATTGACTGCAAAGCCAAGATCACATCTGAGTTCAGGCACCCTCAGCACCAGCACACCACGAGTGACCTGTCCCTTCCCTTTTACGAGCACAATAAATACAGCAATATAATTACCACACAGTAATAGATCAATTTTGTGGCAGGTAAAACATTAACTCCCTTTTGTACCTAATTCCATCACATCTTGGGTGCTTTCAGCGATAACACCCAAATCACCTTGAGAAAGTCAGTCTGTACCATCCACTTACACTTGAAGATTGAGTTTATCAGAGCATGAGGAAAGCACTGAAGTATGTGCCATAAAAAGACCCGGGAGAAAAACAGGCTGAGGTTTCTTAAAGGAGTCTGTCATCGGGGACTAGGACCAGGACCAGGTCTGCCTGGGTTTGTAGGACTCATGTAAAATAAGATATGTAACCAAGTTGGAAAGGCAAAATTTGTACCTTTTCTTGTAAGTGGGCAAAATGAGCCCCCTCTCCCCCTGAGAGCTACTGGGGGGAGCATCTGATATGAAACCAGACATAGAAGGTTGGGTGGAGATATTCCAAGGACATCAGCAAAGACTGGGATTGAGATGAGCTTGTTTTTACTCAGTGCTGGATACTGCTTCTCATCTCTCTGGTGTACCAAAAAAAAATGCTGTGAATCTATTCTGCGGATTGATCACAGATTATAGTTCCTATAATCACCATCACCTTCAGACTGGTGGGGATCTTTCTCTGAACAGACTTTTCCACACACCCCCTCCCCCACGGATGCTGCTGTGTAAGGCAGGTTAGCTGAACCTTCCAAGGTAGTTGGTTTGTTCTCTCAGCTGATGTCACACTGCCTCTGCATAGTATCCATAGCCTGAAAAGGCTCCAGCAGCACGTCTGTGTGTTACATCTTTTACAAATCGATGTAGCCATCCGGCTCCTTACAGCCATTCTGGCAAAGCTGGCTTCGAGATGTAAAATAGCTTTGGTTGGTGGACCCCAGCAGACACCCTCCCCCCCAGCACACCCAGCGAGTGGGTCCCGACTGATAACAAGGCTGAGACCCAAATTCTGGAAAACAAACACTACACTTGGTCTGATAACAGGAAATATTGATTTTTGTCACTGTTGCTTGTTTTCTGCCCTTTCACTTTGTTTGCCTCTCATCAGAGGCCGGTTAAGAAAACAAATCAGTGGCTGGAGCCGGGCTGACAAAAAAACTCACTGCTTCACCCCCACTCCTCTGTGTGCAGAACGGTGCCCGGGTCTTCTCCTTCACCTCAATTCAGAGAGCCATGACCCATGCAGAGAAAGGTGCTTGCTCTAAAGCAAGGTCCAGCAGCCAGGTGAAGTCTCAAAAGAGTGATGGCCAAAGGGTTTTGCTGACTCAGCAAAAAAAAGAACGAAAAGCTAAATCTCGTTGCTGGAAACATCTCCAGTATCCACTTTGGAGACAAACCTACACTGTTTCACATCCAAGGGGTTAAAGCCCAGAGTGAGTTGCTCTGTGACAGCTATGGCTGAGTCATTCCCCCTAAATAAACCCAAACCCAGCCTGGAATTGCTGTATGAAGGAGGAGGGATGTGTTGCATTATCACCACATGTTAAATCTTCCTGCTCCTTCTGCATTAAGGACTTGACAACTGCCTTCCTGAGCTGTGGGTAGCCAGATGTACAAGCTGTCAGGAAAACTCTGAGTCCACCTTCCTCCAGCTTCTTCCTTCGGCTCCTTCCTCCAGGCTTCTTCCTCCAGCCCAGTGTGGGCTTGTTTTCTGCTGCATGGAGGCAGTAGGGCTTGGGGGAAAAAACTTACATGAAAAACAAGATTGGACTAAATCCTGCATTTTTCTCTGCTGCT
The DNA here is from genome assembly GCA_024336885.1 of Actenoides hombroni. Classification (NCBI taxonomy): domain Eukaryota; kingdom Metazoa; phylum Chordata; class Aves; order Coraciiformes; family Alcedinidae; genus Actenoides; species Actenoides hombroni. The sequence continues at coordinate 1,712,054 of WUAM01000237.1, read as the reverse complement.
TCTTTGCTTGATGGCTGTGGTGGAGGCGAGTCAGTTCTTGGAGTTCGTGTTGCAAAAAAAGAAGCTGCTGAAGTGCAATAAACCCCTTACGGTCAACATGCCGGGTTGATGGAGCATGGGACTAAATGTGGTTTGTGCTTCAGGGAAGAGGATGGTTTAAAGGGTGGAATGGACCTCAAAAATCAACCTCTTTTTTTTTACTAATTCACCATGGCATGGCCATATCTTTCTGTTTGCAAAAAGCCCAGGGCTGATCTTCCCTCTGCTGTGGTCACTGCAGTGTGTCCAAGGTGTGTTGTGTCACTGTTACTAATCGTTCAGGACACTCTGAGCTGATTTGCAGCAGTGATTTGTAGAAGGTGCCAGCAAAGCTGGAGACAAACCCTGTCTTGGTTTGTTCCCCTGGCTGTGTGTTGGCATTGCCATCGGGGTTACAGGCTCACTGAAATCAGCTGTGCGATGGGCAAGGCTGAGGGAATGATTTAAAGGGGGGATTGGTGAATTTAAGATTCCTTTCTTTGGAGCTTCCTTGATGAGGGGACTCTTCCTGCTCCCCGTGAAAGGTGGAGGTGTCCTCTGGGGACCACTACCTGCTATGCATCTGGGACAGGGGACATTTCAAGGCTGCTCTGAGGTTGGAATCAGAGGATGTTTTCTCCAGTGATGCTGTAAGACAAGATGCAGCCTTGAGAGCATCCGGCTGTACTGGGAGCTTGGGAGAAGCATCCGCAGAGCAGACGTGACAAAAAGTGTCTTGGAGGCCAGGACTCCAGCACTGTGGATACATTGCCAAGGGAAAAGGGTTGCCATCAAATCCCCAAACTCACCGTGAGCTGCATCAAACCCAGTGGGACCAGCTAACGTCCCACGGGGCGTTGCTCTGACTGCCAAATGGCCTTCCCTCCTTCTGTTGCTCCCGTGTCCTCTTCCTCTCTGGTGGCCTTTTCCCCTCCCCTGGTGCCTGTTTAACCTTATTCCAGCACCCAACTGGGGTGAAGGGTCTTGCAAGCACTGACTGCCCATCCACTCCTGTTCGGGGAGCACAAGTAACAGCAGCCATAGACGGTGCAGGCAGTTTCTTGCTAACACAACTGCTGCTTCTTCTCATTCCAGCCGTGCAGAATGAGCGTGACAGGATCAGCATTCGCCGGAGCAGCTACGAGGACAATGGCTCTCTCTCCATCAACATGCTAACTCAGGCCGAGGCCATGGCACAGCAGGTACGAAATGTGGGGACAGCCCTCCAAACCACTCCGTGGCCTTCAGCTACTCCTTAGGGGGTTATGAACTCGCTAAACCAACCAGGGCTGGATCTTTTTTGTCTGCTCTTTTCCGGCTCTTGCCCAAAGCCAGAGGGAAGAAAATGCATTAGAGATACCCAGACGCAGACAGTGAATATCCTTGGTGCACTATTAAGGCAACATGTCCAGCAAGAAGCAGATGCAGCCTCTGGAGTGTGAGATGGAAAGCTGAAATTCTAAGGGCTGGGGTATATTGCAGACCCTGGGTCCCTTCTGCCCCCAGTCCAAACTGTTGCTGCACCCCTAAAAACTCCCTGCATTTCATGCAGAAGTTTATCCCTCCTTGTTGCTCACTCTGTCCCGTTCAGAACATAATGTTCCCTTCATGGTCCATTATATATTTTCTTGTAACTTCTTTCCTAGGTCAAAAATTTTAGCGGAGAAAAATAAAGCTAATAAAATCACTGGGCTTCAACTAACACTGATTGCTTTCTTATTTCCTGTTCCACAATGAATTTCACCCTGCACATCCTTTAAATTCCTATGCAAATAGTCTTTCTCCACTGAAACATATGGTCCAGATGTTGCATATTACACGCAGCAATGCGTCCACTTCCTCTTCAAAAATTATTATGCTTTAACTCTCTCCCCTCCCCACAATTCTTTAGAGACTTAAAGAGGTAGTTTGTGTCCCAGACAACTACCTGGGGGAGAAAAGATGGATGTGTTTCATGCATTTGGCTGCCTTAAGTGATTGATGCAAGTCAGTGCTACTGGCTGCTGCTAGGAAGAGGAATATTGATCAGATTTTGTCCCGAGCCAGCCTGGAGAGTGGGAAAGGAGGTGGAGAAGGGAGGGGCGTCTGTTGGGACCGAGCACCATCTCGTGGAGGTTTCACCAAGGGCTGTACGTCGGATAGTGCACATCATTGAGCAAATAAATGTGCAACCACGCGGCGAGCGGCTTGGTGATGACCTGCTGAGGTCAATGTCTGCGAAGGCTTCCCATGTTATCAAGAAATCATTGCCGCCGAGGGTGGCAAACCCACAGAGACGTGGTCTCTATGCAACCGGGTTGTTTCTTTTGCAGTATTCATCGCTGAGCCCGGTGCACAGTGCGGACATTGCTATGAAGAAGGTTGCAACCATCAATGACGTGTGTGAATCCATGAAGCAGCAGCTTCTGGTGCTGGTTGAATGGGCAAAGTACATCCCAGCGTTTTGTGAGCTCCCACTTGACGACCAGGTAAAATGCAAGCGCCTCTTTCCCTGGAAACCCATCACCTTCAGTAGGAATTCCCAGCCATACGTTTCAACAGGAGAATTGGATATTAACATATCCATCACTCTGTGCAGAGCAATAAACTAGCAGGAGAGAAAGAATAATAAAGGACAAGATATTCATTAAAAATAAGCTAGGTAACTGACATCCCCCAAGATATAGTGGAGTTGGTCATTCCAGTCTGCACAAGGACTGAGTCAAAAAAAGGACTGATTTTTCCCTTTATAGGTACCTGATATTTGAATAGAAAAGCCATTTATTTCCTAAGAACTCAAATTACTCAAGTCCTGCTTTGCTCTTCCAGCTGAAAACAACTCTTTATCTGGTTTGCCATGAATTTAGCACTTCTGAAAAGTGAAGGCATAATAATAAGTTCTAGCTGTTAGTAGCACTTTATCTGTAGATCTGACATATCAGAGCAAACACCAAATTTAGCTTAATCTAAACAGCAACAGCTCATCGTTCTGGTCCCTGCTTTTCGAACGTAATAATACTTCTTTCTTCTGTGCCACCTCCAGGTTGCCTTGCTCAGAGCCCACGCAGGGGAACACCTGCTCCTGGGGGTAGCCAAGAGGTCCATACCATACACTGATTTTCTGTTATTAGGTAAAGTAGTGAAACACGCTCCCGCTTTTATATCTTGCACCCCCGAGTCATTGCCAAGTACCCTGCCTGCTTGAAATCCTCTCTGTGCTCCTGGACAAGGTCTGTGCATTTGGCTTGAGACCAAGTGCTTGAGAAGGTCTCTGGAGAAGTGTAAAAAGGAGCAAGCAAATTCTCTGGGACCTTTACAATAGTTCCCTTCCTGCTTTGACACTGTGGGTGAGACACACACACACACACACACACACACACACACCCCAGTATTTAAATGGCATCTCAAACTGCGTTGTCTTGGTTTTGCAACTGAAATTGCCAGGACACAAGCAATGAGGTATTTGGGTATCACTGTTTAAAAGCTTATCAGGAAGGTCTATTAAAAATTATAGTGCAAATAGGTATTTCCTTTTCATGTAACTCTCTGCCACCAAAACCAGAGGGGGAGCTCTGAGCAACCTGCTCTAGTTGCAGATGTCCCTGCTCACTGCAGGGGGGTTGGATGAGATGACCTCGAAAAGTCCCTTCCTAGCCAAAACAGTCTATGATTCTATAATTCTCAGGAAAATGAGAGTACTGACCTTGAAAGCCACACAATAAATAGAAGAAGGAGGGAGGACTTTGTTTAAAAAAACCACACAGCAAAAATAAAGATGCAGCACCACTGGCAAACAGATGCCAGCTGTAACAAAGCAGAACATGGAGAGGGCTTTGTGTACAGTGTGGGTGCACTGAAGTGCAAATCAGATAATGAAGGACCAAAGGATGAGATCCACAGCTTGCTTCTCAATCGTGAATCTGAGTATGAAGCTGCACACTGGAAATCTGCTGCTCGTGAGCACTGGGAGTATCTGGCAGCATGCCTTGGGGTAACTTCTGGAGGAGACCATGTCTGCAGAGCTAGGGAAAAAATCTGACAGTGAATTTCTCTTGGTTTCCTCAGGGAATGACTTCATCATCCCAATGCACTGCCCAGAACTGGAAATTGCTCGTGTGGCCACCAGAATCTTGGATGAGTTGGTGAAGCCCTTGCGGGACATCCAGATTGATGACAATGAGTACGCTTGCCTTAAAGCCATCATCTTCTTTGACCCAGGTAAACTTCCTTCCTCATTGCCAAGTATTTGGCTTCTAAAGGAGTTGAGGACACTCCAATAACCAGGAAAATCCCTCAGCAGCAGCTCTTCATTTCACCCTGCCTCTGCTGTAGTGAGCAAGGACATGTTAGAAGCAAACTCCTGAACACTTTCTTATTTACAGAATCAGAGAATTATTGAGGCTGGAAAAGACCTCTGAGATCAACAAGTCCAGCCTATAACCTATCACCACCACATTGGGTAGACCATGGCACTAAGTGCCACATCCAGTCTTTCCTTAAACACCTCCAGGGACGGAGACCCCACCATTTCCCTGGGCAGTCCATTCCAATGTCTTATCACCCTCTCCATGAGGAATTGCTTCCTAATATCCAACCTTAACCTTCCCTTGCACAGCTTCAGGCCATGCCCTCTCATCCTGTCACTGGTTGCCTGGGAGGAAGAGCCTGACCCCCATCTGACTACAACCTCCCTTCAGGTAGCTGTAGAGAGCAAAAAGGTCCCCCCTGAGTCTCCTCTTCTCCAGGCTAAACAAACACAGCTCCCTCAGCCCCTCCTCATAAGACTTTCCTTCTAGTCCCTTCCCCATCCTTGTTGCTCTCCTCTGGGCCCGCTCCATCACCTCAATATCCTTCTTGAAGTGAGGGGCCCAGAACTGTACATGGTACTCGAGGTGAGACCTCACCAGTGCTGAGTGCAGGGGGAGAATCACACCCCTAGTCCTGCTAGCCACACTATTCCTGGTACAAACCAGGATGTCATTGGCCTTCTGGGCCACGTGGGCATACTGCTGGCTCATGTTCATTTAGCAAGTGTTAACTCCAGCCAGACTGATGGGCAAGACTCTGCAGACCCTAGAGGAGTTCTGCTGCTTTGGTAGCTCGGCTTCAGGAAAGCCCATCAATCTGAAAGGAAGGAGATGACTATTAAGGACATATATGCCTATATTGAATTATGCATAAGTGAAGTGAGTCAACCGAGCAGCAGCGCAGAGCATCCATCAGAGTTCAGAAAGCAGCATTAAAAACCACAGAGAGCTGGACTGTTCAGAATACCCAGAAATATCAAGGATGTCTGTTAATGGGTCTTGCTGGCAGCCAACACTGACCGAGGGCAGGGCTGATCTGAACAGGATGGAGAAGAAGGAAACACACAGAGGCAAACAAAAGCTTGTGTTGAACCTTTTCTTTATTCTCATCCCACAAACACGGGGGTTTCTGTCCCAGCCCAGGCTCCCCTGAAACACTTCTGTTCCTACATGCCTACAGCACACACACAACCTTCTCTTAGTATGATGCTTGAGTGCCTTTTATTATTGCCCTGTAGCTTGGAGAAGAGATGGAGGAACAATCCCAAGTCCAGAAAAATCCCCTTCTGTCTTTGGAGTCTATTACCATGGAGAAATTAGAGAATCTTCCGTTAGTTTGGGGTTTTTTTTTGCTGCATTCGCGGATTTGAAATCAAGCTGCAGGAATTTTACAACCATCAGAAGCTTTGGCTTGCCAAAGAGCCTGCTGGAAACCTAAGTAAGGGTGGTTTTATCAAACTGAGTTTCACAAATTACCTTCTTGGATGATCAGCACCTCTGTGAAGCTTTAGATCATTGTGCCAGTCAGGCGCTAAGATTTCATCTAAAAGGAAAAAGTGTGATGCTCTACGGGAGTGAAATTGTAACTCAGTGTCCACAGAGGTACATGCTGATGTGCAATAATTTGTTAAGCACTTTATCTAATCTCTTGGCATGATCACCCCTAAGATGTGGTGCTTGCGGATTCTTTGTAGACAGTGAAAAAGATGGTCCAGTGAGCCAGAAACCTCAGCTTGAGATGGGAGGAGAGGCAGGAGTGGAAAGCTGTAAATCCTGGCACTTCACCCTACCCAGAGAGCACATGTACTTGCCTAAGAAAATCTGGATAAGTGGTCCATGAAAAATGGATCGACCACAGGGCAAATATGGGAAATCAGGGCAAGAATCTGACGCTGCAGTGGGTGTGATGACAACATACAGGCACTAAACTCACATGGATTTAGTGGCAGCAGTTGGGACTCAAAGTTTTCAAGGGAAAATTCCAGGCCATTTCCCTGGAAGGACAAATATGGTTCAACTACTAAATCCTTCCTCTGCACTAATGGCAGTAGCCAGACATATCCACCTGAAGCAAGCTCTTGTTTTCTTACTGTTTCCCCTCAATTTCCCCTTACTACTCTCCTGTTCCACGTGAGATATGAAATAGTAGCAGAATGTTAATCCATCAGATAAACTTGGAGACTCTGACAGATAATTGTCAGAGGATCACTGACAATCCCATCCATTTCCTTCTACAGAGCCTACCGGACAGGATGACACTTTTTGGTTACACAGACCAGCAATTAACTTCATTTTTTCCCCTCCCAGACTGCAAAGGCCTGAGCGAGCCCGGAAAGGTGAAGAACATGCGCTTCCAGGTCCAAGTCAACTTAGAAGATTACATCAATGATCGCCAGTATGACTCCCGAGGCCGGTTCAGCGACATCCTCCTCCTGCTGCCCCCGCTGCAGAGCATCACCTGGCAGATGATAGAGCAAGTCCAGTTTGTGAAGCTCTTTGGTGTGGCCAGGATCGACAGCTTGCTGCAGGAGATGCTGCTGGGAGGTACGAACCCTGCTGAGAAAGGACAGCAAAGTAGTTTTATTTCAAAACTATTACAGGGCTTTGTGTCCTTCTCTAGAGGATGTACGGCAGAGAAAACTTGGTCTTGGGAGGAGGGAAGTGAAGGCTTATATTGAACTCTAGCTTGACCATGGGTTCTTACTCCAGTCCAATCCCCAAGCCATTTCTTTCCAGCTTACCTCTGGCAATGAGTTTTATAGAAATGGGTACACTCTGTGGTGCTTCACACACTTGACTTCTAGGCAACCTACCAAACTGATGGACTTTGCAAGGAGACAATGCATTTTTTGTTAGCAATATGCAGAAGTTATAACTATATGGGAAACCCCAATAAGAGCAGTAACTGGGACACACACAGAGACAGATGAGCCGTGCAGTTGGGTATTAGCTGAAACCCCAGCCACCCTGGGAGGTTGCCCTTAGACATTAAGGTGACTGAGAGCAAAGCAGACATGTGGAGCAGGAAGGAAGGAAGGAAAGACAAGCCAGGACATTAACCCCCTACCTACAGAAATCTTCCACATTCTCTGAAAAATGAAATATATTTGGCCCAGGACGTCTAACTTCTCAGTAACTATGCAAATAATGATGTCTTCTCCCACTTCCACTGCAGGAACCACCATTGATCTCCAGTACCAGTCAGCACCTCCCAACCTCAACCTGGAACCGCTGCCAGGACATGTCCTCCCAAGCAACATGAGCTCTGTGATTCACACCGCTCCTGACCGTACGTGTCCATTTTTATGCTACTAGTGTCAGTGTAATGAAGGGACTGGAGAGGAGAAGCAGTTGAGGAAAAGACCTTTAAATTTATTTATATGTTTAAGCATTACACTTGAATCAGAGGTCACAGCCCTCCCTTGCTGGCTTCCTTTACTATGCACTCTGGAAACATCCTTCCAAAACTGAAGCTGAGATTTTTCACGTGGTACAGAGGGATTTTGAGACACTACTAAACGTCACAAGATTTAAAATAAGGAAACCAGGATTGGTGACAGTGTGTTTTAAGGCACACAGGCAGTGCTAGGCAACACCACAAAGCAGCACACGCGGTTATCAGCGGCAAGAGTTTCCCTGTGTAAAGTGTCTTGGCTGCTGTCAACCAGAACACAATATGACCTGCTTATGAGATGGTCTTCAATTGCTCCGGGTACTGCTGCCAGGCAATGGCTACTTGTCAAAGCATTTCCCTGCTGTAATCGCAAACAGACCACGCTATTAAAGCAAAAAGTAGAATGCAAGTTGCAATTTAACAACTGCTGCCATGTTATCACGACGTCTTTCACACATTCTCCTTCTGCCAGTTACCATCATCTACCTCTTGTAGCATATTTTGTTATTTCTCAGCCGTATCAATGTTGGCATCGTGTATTTTATCTTGCTTGGCTTTTTTAAAGCCACCTTGCAGCAAGGGAGATTAGCGAGATGCTGTGTTCTGTAAATAAAGTATAGTGGCCAGCAGGCTGAGCTCTCCTCTTAAGAGGACAGGAAGGTGTAAAAAGCGACTGGGGACATTTCCCAAACGCAAGATGCTGAGAAGAGTCAGTTCATGCCCATTAGTCCACCCCTTGCCTCATCACAAACAGGAAGGAGGAACACGGCAGAACGTGCCCGAGTTTGAGATGGATCCCCCTGCCCTAAGCTCCTTGGTTCATAGGACGGTTTGCTGATTTTATTTGGGCACTGCTCCACTGAACAGTGTCCATTTTAATTCTGTTTCTCTTCTCTCCCACAGCATCTCCTGAAACATCCCTTCCATCTCCTTCTACAAGCACAGGCAGTGAAGACTATAAACTAGGCTCTAGCACAGGACCCACCACCATAGCGCATCTCTTGCCTCAGACAGTGATACCCAAGCAGGAGATTTTATAGGGAGAGGTGGAAGGAGAAGCTGGGAGCAATGTGAAAAGCATGCTGAAAGGCCCTTTCTCTTTGCAGAGAAGCACAGCAACCCCCTGCCTGCAGCCGGATCCGTCGGTCACACCGTTTCCCATCTGTGAGTCGAGCATCAGGTACCATCAGCCCGCAGCAGGAGCCTCACCACAGGTCTTCCCACCACCATCACCCTCCTTTCACAAGTGATTGGGGATAATGCTCTTTTCAGTAGGACCGAGACTGTAAGCTCTTTGGAGCAGGGCTTCTGGTTGTGTTTGCTACCACCTAGCTTGGTGTGACCATGACCCTTTTAAAGCCTTCGGCCGCTACCTTTGTAAAACCAAATGCCTTGCAGAGCTCCTGGCAGATGTTAACGAGTACACCGTGTCTTGAATTGTCAGTACAAAAAGGTCTAGTCCCATTAAAGACTTAATTACACTCCCATTTCTCCTGCTGCACATTCAGCTTATGAAGATATTCTCCCTAAACCCTGTGCAGGCCAATGCTTTTATTCCACACAGATGTGTCTTGTTCCTCAGAGACCAGCTGACAGTGCTGGTCAGTTGTTATTTGTGATCAGGAATGGCAACATGTTTGCAATTTTCCATAATTTCCACTACATCTAGAGTCCAGATGTGGGTCATTTGCTGCATCCTCTACTTTGTTTGCACGTCAAAAGCAGCTCCAGGGTGGCAGCAAGGATCTCTTCATCAGACCGTAGCTGCTGGGCCACCATCAATGGTAAAACTTTCACCAGTTTTGGTAAAACAATTTTTGGTAAAACTTTTACCAGGTGTGGTAAAACCCACGAGCAGCAGGGAGCTGTTGACTTACCAGTCACTACTTTGTATCTTCTGCAAACTTTTACTGCAAACGTATTTGGAAGAAGCAACAGTCATGACAAAAATGCCAAAGAACCCTTTTCTCAGTACACAGATATGATTTTTTTTTTAAATGTAGCTTTATGTACCTTTGTAATGTCTGCAACCTAAACTTCAAAGCTCTAGCTTAGCTGAAAGAGGAAGAAGCAGGTCTCATAGGAGCCATTTATTACAAAAAAAGATTTGTATTTAAAACATAAGGTGCTGCAGCACTTGAACCAAAGCTTAATCAGCAATAGTTGACCGACTATTAACTGTGTTACAACTGTTTAAAATGACCCCAATTGCTGACTAAGCAAACTCAAAACGTTCCTAAAGCACAGTCGTTGTTTTAAGGTGTTTATTTGAATGAACTGGGCTCCACTAGAAAGCAGAGTGCCAGGATTCAACAAAACTTAGGTTCATCTGTATAAAAAAAGTCCAAAGCTCTCCATCAGACAGCTCTCGAGGGGATTGGGGTGGCTGTACTGACCAGCGGGAGCCGATGGAGAATTGCACAAATCCATCAGCCCAGGTGTGGTCCCGCTCATGACAAAAATGAGATGACAATGTCCAGCTTTGTGAAGCTTATTTCACCACTTGGAGATCCTCAGGCAGAGGACGCTGAGGAAATGCAACCCAAGTAGAAAGAGAAGTTGAGAAGAGCACCTGAACCTGCATCAGAAAGGCAATATTTCACATTTCATTGGCTGGGGAGGCATTTTAGAGTTGCTATCCTACAGCACAAGAGAGGTGAAAACCACAGAAGACTGGGTTGAATTGCACCTGGGATCACAATGTTTTATTTTTCTACTGCCTACAATGAATTTGATCTGACATTATACGCTGATAACTTTGATTTGAAACAGCTGTATCTGGAAAGCAGGTTCCACTGCAACCTGATGCATGACAGGAGCCTCTGTACTTAGCTAACACTGCTTCCAGTTCCTCCACCCTGTAGAGTACTTTTCTAGAAGTTAAATGTACATTTATACTCATTAATGGTAAGAAAATAAATCTGGGGAGGAAATAAATTCCATATTCGCGTATTTCATATGGACAGTTCGCCTTTTTTAATTCAAACCCAAGTTTTCAACGTCTCTACTGCTTTCTCCATTGCCAATAACTTGGTGATTTTCACCTTAGGGATTTATTTTTAATTAAAAAGTATCACCTATGGCTGCAAAGCCCAGCTTTGAGTTGAGATCGATGTAATTGAACATCTAAGACATTACCTACATTATCTCATAGAAGAAAATAAAATTGTCCAGGAAGAAGTAGAGATTTGCCTCAGCCTCCAGTGTTCAGCTACTCTGGGAAAGGGTCCCAGTAACAATAATTTACCATCTTACAAGGGGTCTGTAGTAATAGTTTAATGGCAAAAATCTCTTTCTGGCTTCCCTCTGTCAAACTTCATTAAACTAAACTAATATTCTTATGCAAACATACCTTGGAAGGGACAATTTTATTAGATTTCTGCTTTATTGGAATCATGATCTTGTTAACAGAAGAGGTTCAAAGCCATCACTTAAAAAATCTTTTTTTTTTTCTGTCTGGCAAGATGCCACCTGCTGTGTCATAACTTCTGCACAGGCTGGGCATAAAGAAGTCCATAAATGAATCCTTGCTTGTCACTGCTGCTGTCTAGGATTTCAGAAAGGGTTCAGGAAACAACCTGGCATTACGACTACACATTAAACAAGAAAAAAAAATAATAAGAAAAGAGATAAACCAGCAGGATCCATCTGCAGAGATGAGTGAACAAGCTTTTCTCTAAAATACATGTAAATGCAGCACGGCATAAATCTTGTGGCACACAAATCATTAACCTGCTGAAAAACAGAAGCAGCAGTAGCACAAAGTTTAGATGAACTTAGCTGGAGCTATTTTGTCCATAGAAAGAGCAGAGTACAAAAGTGTGATACTATACCCAGGAAAGGTATCAAGGTAGTTTAAAATTATTGTAAACAGGAAATAAATTGATTCCAGCCTCTTCCTCCTTCACTGCCTTTGTAAACCCCATTTCCTCCTTCCTTTCCTTGGCTCAGTTGTTGACAACTACCTGGACTGCTGCTTTCCAGGCTGTGTAACTGGCTGGTCTTGTATCTGAAGCTACAGAACTAGAGGCAAAAGTCAACGTCAGAGCAGAGAAACTCCGGAGTCCAAACCTGTATTTTACACAAATACCTTGAAAGTGACCAAGATACTCTGTTCTCAAACAGAAATATTCACCTTGTGTTTTCATACTTGCCTTAGACAAACAGGTACTAATAAGAAGACAGTTACACCCGAGGCTGGAGGTAGGGAAATGCCTAAGAGCAGCTCAGCAGTTCGCATGGCTTAAAACCCTTCACGAGCAGAGAAGCATCTTCAATTTGGAGCAGTGTCATCTGCTACTTGATATAGACAAACATATAAATTTCAAGGCAAAGGATGCAAGGTCATTACTCTGGAGTTGCTGCAATCTAAACATACGTGCAAAAAAAAAAAAGTTACATATAGAGCAGAAGTTAATCAACTAAGACTTCAACTCTTTACTTTTATTTTTTGTTTTTTTTACATTAAAAAAATTACAACATAAGGGTTTGAAAAGCCAAGTAAACCTGATTTCACACACGCACACACTTGCTAAGTCACAGGGTTCAACCGCTTGAAGTGATATTTTCTGATTTTCATCAGGATATTTTATTGAACAATATACACATTAAGAGCCTCATGACAAAGCCAGACACATTTTTTTTATTTTTTATTTTTTTCCCCCTAATCTTCAAGATGTGCAACTGAATATGCAAAAATTCTCGTGGAACTTCCCTCGGTTACACGAGATGTAATTTTGTTCATCTGACCACAATTTCATTGGATACATCCACCCAGAACCTCTCCAGTATTACACATCATCCCCCCCCCCCCACCCCCAAGCAGAGTGAATATATTACGTAGTATTGCACAGTTTTTGTTCGCAGGGCCACAGATAATAAATGGATCCCTTTGTAATTTCACCCACCCGATGGCATAAAACCTGATGGAGCTGGAATCGAGATGCCACAAACAGTTACAAAAGAAATGGAGAAGCAGGTCACTGGGAAAAAAAAAAAAAGAAAGTGTAGCTTCTGTAGAACGTAAACTTTATAATGCAAGATTCTTCAGTGCGTTGAACTGCTTGAGGTGGGACAGATCATCAGTGCCACTGGCAAAGCAAAAGCAAGAACAGGACAATTTTAAGGCAAGTCCCAAAACAGGGAGCAATTTACTTTCTAGGCACGATTTCAAGCTATGTATCAAGGCTCCTGCTTTATCATTTCTATTGTCAGTCATTTATAGAACAGATTCACAATGATACAAAAAATAGTCTAAATGTAATATTTAATCCACTTTTAGCTGAATTTCATTACTTGCAACTCGTATTTCATTACTTGCAGATTTAGAAAGATTTCTTAGCACTACTGTTGTTTGTCAGGCCCACATAAAGCAGTTCTAGATCTATATTGCTCTCATTTCTTGAAAGTAGTTTTGGCTGGAAAATGGTTAAATTAAAAACAATCCCTTCTATTACAGATCTGTCTGCATTTCAGCTCTGTTGTACGTGAGAAAGAGGCAGCCTCCCTCCATTCTCCCATGTCTTTGTTCGAGGGGCTGTTCACAGCTTTCCTTCCACGAAGAGTCCCTACAACAACAACAAAAGGGGCAGAGCAAGACCTTACAAAGAAAACGGTTTTCAGTTAATTAGCTCCCATCTGCAGTACATTCATTTTAATCACACAGGAGGATACAGTCACTGGTCCCACTTGCCCCTGCACGGAGGACTCGATATAATCCTCCAACGCTTACACTTCAGTTCCTCTAGAATCAAAGCAGCAAGAACTGGAGATGCCTATCTGAGGGCAGAATTTGGCCCACAGCCGTGACTTAAAAAGTGTTGTTGACTCAAGATTTAGAACTTACCTCAACGCCACATGAGATTAATACTGCCAGAGACAAGACATGCTTTTGTGAGCCTGGGAAGACATTTGGCAGGGGTGTAACAGTGCCTCTGATGTGTTACGCTGTTGTGTACACCAGTCCTTGGAATCACTTGCATATGAGGAATGTGTGCCTGAAGTGCGACACAAGAGTACAGCTCTCTTTATCAGGACAAGCTGAAAGATAAATTACAACGGAACAAACCACTATTCCCTGAAAACTGGATTTAGAAGGCGAGGTCTCATTCGAGATCTTTGAACTTTCACCATAATGCTTCTCCTTATTATGATTGACGACTGCACCTAAGTATATACTTCTTATAAAAACACACCAGTAATCCCCCAAACACTTATCAAATAAAAAGGGTTTAACAAAAATGGATTATCTCATAAAATAAATTACAGTAGCATGACAACATTTGGCTTCTTCAGTGTGACCACGTGCTTTTCCTTTGTTATCTTGCTCTTAAGACCATTACAGATCCAGTTCGCGTCTCCAAAAGTTAATGAGATGTCTGTGACGATAAACGTATAAAACTCTGCTTGCTACAAGCAAATGTCTGATATCGGTTTCACCTGGTCACAGATTATATGTTGACAGCCTCCTCTGGCCCCAAATAAATATTATATAGTATTCTTGCAAGTTCCAGCATAATTAAACTCAAACAGAAAACTCAGGTCCTCCTTTCTTCGCTCTCAGTAGAAGTCGCCTGATTCGAAATCCCGCAAAAGGATTGATCCAGAGGAGCGAAGGCTGGCCCCCAAAAACAGATTTCATCCCTTCCCAGCGTAGTCTCCGCTCCCACGTTGGCTTTTCACTCTTCAGTCTTTCAATCTCCTGTATATAAATAAACAAGACACGCAGGGATGCACTGTTAAGTCCGAAGTATAGTAAACTCTAAGAGCAGTTACCAAAACTGAACACTATTTTGCATTCTTTTAATGCATTTTGCATTCTTTTAATCAGTGAGCTGATTAGTTTCTTACTCTTATTTATTTAGAAAGGAAGAAATAGGGACGGCTGATTTAGCCTTGGGGCTACAGGGCAGAACACTTAGAATGTAAAACGTGTGCAAGAAGGTTGGTCCAACTCTCAAAAGATGAAATGACCAGACAAGCTGATGTTACAGGAGAGGGAGGACCCACAGGCAACACGCCTACACTAGAAGTTGTTTACTCAGTTAATGAAACCAGACAAGAAGGCTTCCCAGAAGGCTCTGGTGCTGCAACTACTGAAGCAAGTCTTGCTCTCCCAAAAGCATTATTCTGATGACCATTTTTTTTTTTTTCATACTTCCCGCTAATGAAGGCTGGATATTTGCCAGTTGCTTTTCACAGTTACTCTTCAGTACAGAAGTACACTTCTCAACAGCCTCACATGAGAAAATTCTGAACAGCCACAAGATTCAAATTCCTTACGTTTCCAGTCAATAATCTGTCACAAAACATCCTCTCCAGGCTTAACGCTGCCAGATTTAAGGGCAAGGGAGCCAAAGATCCAAACTATGGTTATACTCTAATGAAGGCTACCAAAATAGAGGGTGGTGTGAAGGGTTGATACCAGATAGCTTAAGTGTAAACCTGAGAAAAGCAGAAATTTCTCATGACACATGTTGGGAGTTTGTGACAGCTGAGAAGTGCAAGTCCAAACTGAAGTCAGACGCTGCTCAATCTACGTAAATAAAAACCTAACTATAAAATTGATGTCAGAAAAGCAAATAACGCAAGAACTTTTGTTAGAAAGCAAACCCCAAGAAAGAATTTCAGTCCTCACATCTGTAGAAAATAAAAATGCTGAGCTGTTTTGGATTTGGGGGTTTCTTCACACTAAGAGCCTCCCCACAGGCAAATAAAACAACATCCCCCCAGAACTGATAACAACAAACAGAAGTAGAAGTCTTTACCGTTTCATCATTGCATATTGAGTGGATTTGGGTGCCAAACATGACTGCAGTGAAAGTGAGAAACAGAAAACCCTCAAGGCACAAGAAGATCATCAGGATCACAGTTACAGGTGGGGAGAAGTCACTGCATTCTGTGAAAATGATATACATAGTTATAAAAAAATATATATATATATAAACAAATAAAAGCATCTATAGAGCATGTTCACACTGAGATATTCCCCTTTTGACAAATGGGAATAAAAGGTAAATATCTGACACTTGAAAAAGTATTTCTCAAATAAAACAAACCTCTCATTTCTAGCAACTGCAGGAATTTTATTTGCATTTCTCTTTAAAGAAACTTATTTGCTGCCCAAGGAAATGAAGAAATTAAGGAAGTTATAGCTTCCTATAAAGCACACAGTACTACACAGTCCTGCCTCAATATTTCAAGGATATCAAATAAATGTTTGCACACAGGATGATTAAGTACTTGAAGCTGCACATATATAAAGATGAGAGCAGCTTGAAGTTTCATGCATGGCAAGCACTGTAGAAACCATCACCACTGTCAGCCTTAACTTGCTAGTTCATCCAGATGTTCCATTTTGCTGTGATTGCTTTATTTTATTTTTTAGTTCACCACACAAAGCAATCAGGTTACAGTCACATCTCTGACCAAGTTAATCATAGTTAAAGAAAGAAGAAATGGGATAGTATAGAGAAAGAGGAATGTTTCAAGTAAAAAAAAAAAAAAAAAAGAGAAAGATTCCATCCATTTACTGGAGTATTTAGCAAAAAAACTGTCACACAGATTCCCCTGTTGCTTTAGGTACAAAGAAGGACAAAATCAACCATCTTCTGTTGAAAAGACAAGATGAGAATGAGCTCTGGCACACTGGCAATTTAAGGGATGCAAGTCAGAGGCTTAACAAACAATTGGGACATGTTTAGGAAATTTCTTTTCTACAGGAGCCCCACAGTTGGCTCCAGTAGCAGAATGAGGGAGAAACTGGTTCAAGTTTCAGCTCTTGTTCCCAAAACTGTGGTGGGACACACAAAGCCCAGCTGGCAGCTTCAGGTAATACACTGATGAGGTGGCTGAGGACCAGCTATGTTCTTCCTGCTACAGAGGCAGTAAATTTTTACTGTGTGGAAAGGGAAGTGAGAATGTCCTTGACAGCCACAGCTCTTACAGTGAATGCCTAAAGGAAATAAGAAATAAGGGAAAAAAAAAAAAAAAAAAGAGATATGGACAAATGAAATATTTAAATATTTTCAGGACTTCACTTTAAAAGACTGAAGTTCTGTGATATTTCACACACGGGGCTGGAAGAAGGTGGAATGTCACAATTTTCCCTTCATATCTGCTAGATTATGACAGTGAAAGTATTTACTTACCAGTCCACTGCCCTCGGACACAGGAGAAAAACTGGAACCCACACAGGATGAGTGCATGAGCTGAAATTAGGGCTATATACATCTGGAAAGAAAAGAGAGGGCTTACTTTTGACTGACTGCACCAGACATTCCTTTCAGCCAGCCTCCACCGTGGCACAGCAAACAAACTTTCCTATTTCAATTTTTAATCCAACATACTGATGTGAAAAACAAATTCTAATTAAGCTTCAATCTAAAAATGTGGGCAACAATGGAAGTTTAAGGATTAGCTCGCTAAATCCCAGTGCCATTCCACTAATTGCTCCTACAGAAAACACAACGAAATTAAAATAGTTTAAAATAACAGCACGTGACAAGATTAAAATGGGTATGAGTAGAAATATCTTCCTGCTTGGAGAATATCTTTCACGGAAGGAAAAAAACCCAAACCCAACCAAACCCCACCAAACAGTTGTGCCCTTAAGCCATTGCTCAGCACTGAGCACAACTAAAATTGTTATCATCAGGTAGATCTGCACCGAGCTCAAGCCACTGTTGGTTTTTACTTACCGTAAACAGAACAAAAAACCTCTGATTTTTCTCCCCCACACAATTATTCACCCACGGGCAGTGGTGATCCATCTTTCGAATACATCGCTTGCAAATACTGAAGGAAAAGAAGAGAGACCTCTGTTAAGAAACAATATTTTGCATTTTCATGTAGAAACAAGGGCATCCAGTGGTCATGAGACGACGTGCTGAAATCTTTCTTGACAAGCTGCAGGAATTTTATTTGCATTTCTTTCAAGAAACTATTTGCTCGCTTGTGACTCAGCTTTTGGTTGTTCTAAAACTGACTGTGTACATAAGATAATCTTCACATAAGAAAAACCAGTATTAATGTGAGAATCCTCACATGACCACACACAGTCAAGTGAAACCAGTAACCTGTTTCAGACACTTGTGGCACTGAATAAGCAAAGCTTCACTTCTTTCTAGATTCAGTATTAAAAAAAAAATTAAAAATAACCCTCTTCACCTCTGGAGAAGCTTTTTTTAGACAAATTATTTCAGGTTGATAGACTTTCAAGCTGTAAATTTAGTTTGTGTATCGAAACAAAAAAATACTGAAAATGTAAGCAGCACATCTTTGCCTGATTGTTAATGGAATACTTAAACACTGCTGGTTTTCACTAGTTCTGCAACTAATTGCCGAGTTTCTGCCCAGTTCTGAGTCAAGGTTATTTCCAGAAAGAAAAATCAAATATTTCAATAACTCCCTTTTACATCTGCTAGGCCATACGGCACCAGAGGGCTCATTTCTCTTATATCCAGGTCCATCTGCAGCCAAACACAAGCAGTTATACAAGAGGAACACAACCGTTGCAACATGCGTTGAAGGTCTTCCATAAATCAATGGCTTAAGTAATACTGAGATTTCATTTTCCTTGCTTTGTACTTAAGACAGCCACACACCCAAAGTGCTCCAGATTTTCCTGCAGAACATCCAAAATATTAAGCATTTTCATTTCAGCAGTTACAAAGCCAAATACACCTAAAAAAAAAAAAAAAGTAAATGCACCCAGTGTTATTCAAAACCCTTTGTTTTTAATGCCTGCTTATTTATTTCTGAGTGCTGCAGTGACGAGCCACGAGTGAAGCTAGATTGTCACTAGAGTGAAGAAAAACGTGCGTGTGAAAAATCAGTGCTTCAAGGCATAAAATAATCTAAGTCACCACAGATGTATGATTATAAGGTAATGCAGCAAGAGCCAAAACATCCTCCTGTGCAGGCTACATGAATGAACCCCAAATCTCTCACTGCTGCTCTGAAGCTCCCTTTGCCCTGAGCTATCACAACCCAGCCCTGACATTCCCACTGTCTCCTGTTTGATGGTCATTAATGACAATTCATCCACTTTTTGTTTTAAATAATGTCAGTTGCACATGAAAATCCCAGCACCGTAACTAAACGGCACAACCATTCCCCAGTGCAGAAGAAACAAGGATCATTCAAGGGAAGGCCTTCAGAAGGCTCTTGAAAAGACTCCTGTTTCACAGCCTGCTGCTTGTGAGTTCAGCCTCTCAGGAATCTCCTGAGCTCTGTGGGAAGGTGAGCTAACTCCAGTTACCACAGCCACGCAAGCCTCCTAATGGGACACAGAATACATCCTGTCACTCTAAAATGAGTATTAATCACAGAACGTTAGGGGTTGGAAGGGATCTCTGAAGATCATCAAGTCCAACCCCCCTGCAAAGCAGGGCAAAACGAGGGACAGATCACTCAGAAATGCATCCAGACAGGTCTTGAAAGTCTCCAGAAAAGGAGACTCCACAACCTCTCTGGGGACTCTGTTCCAGTGCTCTGTAACCCTTACAGTAAAGAGTATTTAATGTGAAGTACTGAGTAAAATCATACCCAGACTCAATCCAGCCAAACACTGGAGGATGTGAGGTGGGCAGGACTCACTTCTGCTCATTCAGTATTTCTCACAAGCCCACACAGAGCTCTCCAAGACATCAGATGTCTGGAACCCTGCCTTCATTTCTTACCTCAACGAATACTTCCAGCCAACAAACTCACAGCAACACTTAAAACAGTGGTTCTGCCTTCTTCCCACCCCCATCACTTGTAGGCTATTCCTCTCTCTGTCCGAGCACAGATGCTCATGCAGCAAGAGTTTGGGGAAGTCACTCCACGAAGCTGCAGCCTGGGTGATTTCACCATGAGTGAACACTCATGGCTCACACAAGAGGAAGGAGCAATTTGGTTGTGAGAAGAAGCAGCAAAGTGTGGGCAAAGGAAGGTCTTCTCCAGCTTGGCACTGGTGCTGAATGCACTCCAGTAACTGCGGGTGCAGTGACAGTCTGAATGCCAAAGGTAACATTCAGAAAGACACGGTGAATGGCGTAAGAGAAGTTGCTCTGGATAACAGAAATTCACACACGTCTCAGTGAGCTGATTCTGAGTAACAGTAGTTCCTCCTCTCCCCACCAAACACACTCAGAATAGGCTAGAAATAATGATAGCTGTGCTCCTTCAGTGAAAACCAAAGAGCATTCATTCAGACAGGCCCCTTCCTTACACTGGAAATACTAACTGCTTAGTAAAATCTCAGTTTAAGATATTTCTCTGAGGTAAATAGAAGTTTCTTGGTTTTTATTCCCATCACTAATGTGTATTATGGAACTATTTTTCTTCCTTAAAAGAACTTCTGCTGCAATGTTGCACAACAATTTTCATAACTACATCGTAAGAGTCTCTTCTGTTAATAATTTACTACTCAAAACATGCACAGTGGCTTCGAGTGTGAGTATTTCCCAACAGGAACCAACTTCAATTTCCATTTTCGAGTCTCTTCTATCAGCAAATTGCCACTCTGACTACTTGGGACTAAACCATCCTTTTAATGTCCTTGGAATAGGTTTGTAACCCAATAAAAAGTTGGCAGCATAATCAAACAAATCTTTTTTTCTCTCCGGTGAACTTCTACGGTGCTAAATCTGTGGCAAAGAAATGACCAAAAAAAAAATTCCTTTGTTTTACTTAAGAAAAGCTAACAGCAGCTACTAGTGAAATGTATTGTATGAGTAACAGAAACAAAGACAATTAAACCAGCTGCTGGGAGAAACATGACAGCAGGCTTACAAAAGGCTTCACATCCACTTTGAGGCTCTGGCTTTGTCTTTCAGATGTTCTCTGAAGCCAGTCCTGCACTGTGCAAGCATCAAAATGCACCCTTTGCCCTCGCGTGGAACATCTCACAGTGCATTTTACCAAGGCAGAAAAAAGTGAAACAATTCACAAGACATGTGAAGCTGTCTGTAAACAAACAGCGAAAACAAATCCTTTGCAAGTATCACAGATTCCCTTCACTGCAGACACTACCTCTGTTTAGACTTGCTCTGTTTAAACAGTAAATATCTCTCAAATTCTTGCTATAAATAAGTATTTTAAATCCCTACTTAATTCATTTTTATTCTTTTTTCAAAAGGAAGTAATTTTTCAACCACCACCACCTTATACTTGGGGTAGAGGCTACTGGAACACCCAAGGTAGCTGGGTGCCCGCTGAGGATGATGGCCCAGATGTATCCAAGCAGGGCTTGTCTGAAACCTATACATTTGTTAGTCCTGGGTCTAACAGATAAGCATTGCCCACCCAGAGCCATGCAGCTGCGTGGGCTCTGGGCTCTCCAGGACTCCAGCTTTTTTGCTCATATGCAGATTTCAATGTAAGATGACTTCATTTAGAGCTACTTCCAAATTAGTAAATCCTACCAGGACCGAAGATGTGGGTTACTAATTACACTTGACAAAGATACCTGCAAAGTCTCTGTAGGGACCAGCCTAAATTGGAAATGAGAAAATTAGGAAGATCCCACGCTACACTCAGCAGAGGGTCTCTGCAACAGGAACACAACATCAGGACAGATGGCACAAAGCTGGTTTGGATCCCCAGTGAGGAACAGCTCATATTCTGCCCTAGGCAAGTGGCTGCCCTGCTCCCAGTCCCAGGCTCGCTGAGCAATCGGGGCACTTGTTTTCCTGTAACACTCTACCAGAGCCAATAAATCCAGCCAGAGCCCCCCTGGCTGCACGTGAGGGGAGGCCTGGTATCTGCACCCATGCAAAAGCTAACCTACAACACACATCAGCTCCCTGAAGGTAATTCTATACTTGCCTATTTATACGCGAAACTTTTCCCTTCATGCTCCAGATCCAAAAACCCACTCGCATCTGAGAGAAGAACAAGATTTCAGTGCCAAGAGCTGAGTATTTATAATGGAAATAGCTCCTCAGCCATAACTTCACACAGATAAGTGACATACACTAAGACATTTAATTTAGAAACCACAAATTTACAGAACAATTTGAGAGTCCTGACGAGACTTCATTCTGTTCTTTTGTTGGGCACCAGCTCAGAGACTTAAATTTAATATGCCACACAATTCAATACACATCACTCCTGACACCTGAGAGAGACACCAGAAACATTTACATATTTATGTAAGTCTTAATTATGCAGGCATACCTATTTTCAACTCTCACACAATAAACATTACCAATGCATCTTCACAGTGCCTGAAAACTCAAAAGATTGAGAATTAATTAAAAATGGATGCATTTACTATCTTTTCCATAGCATGTTAAATTATCAACACTCCAGTCCTTATTAAAATGAATCTTCAATAAGCAGAATGAATCTTCGTTTAACCAATTACACAACTTTGGGGAAATCATCCACCAATTCACATATAACTTCAACCAACTCATTACAAAGAAGATGACAGAAATGAAAGTAATAGTTTAAAATTAATCTGTGTTTTCTTAATTTAAGATTGCTGGAGTCATTTCTTAAATCAGCTTCTATCAGAAATCTCCTTGCCCTGCATTATCAACAGTACAGCACAATAATTAGAACGAGGCACAGGAAGAAAAAAAGCAGCCACAGATCAAAAAGGATTTAAGACACCACAGTATGATTATTTTTAAAAACTCCTGATTCTCTTTGCTGCTTTCCCCTCAGCCACATTCATTTTTTGCCATAGTGTATTTAAAAAATACTCTGCAACGTATGAATTTGAAACTTGACTGAATACAAAAAGAAATTTGTGGGTGGGAAAAAAAACCAACCCAAGAACATATAAATATCAGGAACATTATTCCAAGGCATCCAATATATTCCAATATGCATCACTGCTTGGAGGAAAACTCCAGCCTACCTGCAATGGTGTGCACGTTCAGGTTTGATACTACAGCACTTTGGGCACTTGTAGATCACTTCTCCTGGTTTCAGTTGCAAATTATCCATGTATTCTTTAGTGGCATTTCCTTTGGGTACAGCTCCCTGAAATCATTTCAATTAAAGGACAGAAAGTTTCTTAAATGGCATGAGAGCGTTTAAAAATACATTTTATAGACTTCATACCAGTCATGTCAAGGTAATTGCTGAAATAAAGTTCATTTATTCAAAGACAGTCTGCCATAAGCCAGAATCATTTCCAAATGAAAAAATTACCTCTGCTTGACCTCCAATTTGGTTTCATTTCAGCAAGACCCATCTACAGCCAAGCATTAGCATAACTCTGATCGAACCTACTGTCACCAGCATAAATAAAATGAAGAGAAAGACACATCCTCACATGCAGATACAAACACTACAGGTATAATATTTGTTGAGCAGTTACTCTGAACTTTTTCCTTTATTCTTAAGCTTTTAGCTTGGATGCTGTCTGCGTGAACCACCAAAGGCTTCTTTCTTTTCCATCTAGAGTCCTACTTCACACAGTAAGAGCATTCTCCAGGTCAGCTTAAATCATCTGCAACATCCTTAA
The DNA here is from genome assembly GCA_024336885.1 of Actenoides hombroni. Classification (NCBI taxonomy): domain Eukaryota; kingdom Metazoa; phylum Chordata; class Aves; order Coraciiformes; family Alcedinidae; genus Actenoides; species Actenoides hombroni. Next base: position 1,688,890 of record WUAM01000237.1, on the reverse strand, counting down.
CATTATTTCCCATTCACAAAAAAAAAAAAGCCCACTGGCAAAAACCATCACTTTTCACAGACACCTTAAGGAAGTTTTTGGGACAGAATTAAGCGAGCACTTCAGGTTCAATTGCAAAACACCTCTCCACTCTGGCAGAAAGTTTTTGTTGCCCATGGCCTGGAATAACAAAGCTGTGTTTGTATTACCCAAGACACAGCCCAAGTTCTGCCCCAGATGATCTCTTCAGCTGAGAGGTGCTGCCCACTTGAGCCAGCTGCGATGAACTGAAAGAGTTTCTTGAACTCTCACGTTGTATTGCTGAAGTGGGTTTTTGCAACATGAATGTTCTCATTCAAAGTTAATACGTTGGTGTAAACACGGTGAATTACCTCAGAGAGGGCTCCTAAGGCACAAATTCATCTTGTTCCAGGTAAATCTGGGCTTATAAAACACATCTCGCATTCACCTATTCACCTGTCACTAAGGATGGTAACTTCAGGCCATGCTTTTAGCATTTTGCTGATAAAAATATGCCTACAAACATCTTTCACAGTCTCAGATGGTCACCACTTCCTTTCAATGAAAAAAAACCCATCTGTTTTAATAGCTATGAGTAAATTTAATTCACATATGTTTTGTGGTAGTTTATTCCTTTTCTCCTTCCACCTTAGTTTCTATCACACAGTTGTGTTTCTTCATCATCAGGAAAGGACTAGAGAAAAAAATAAAACTCAATTTCTATCATGTTTTATGCATGAAGAACAATTTAGGTCTAGAAAGACACAGTTTTACCAGGACATCCTTTTAAGTAATCTATCCTTAAACCATTAACTTTCTCAGCTGTCACAGTCTGTAGAAGTCACAACATTTTATCACTAGGTGTGGGCTCAGAAGTAAATCGAAGACCTAGAAAATCATTAACTACAACACCCTGTTGGTTTTTTGAACACTCCCATAATTCCTATATACGCTGTTACTATCTCAAAAATCTGGAGAGAACAGATGGTTTTCCCCTCACCCCTCTCCCCAGATTTATTCCCTAAAAAAAGTAATACATTTTAGCACAAAATATACAATCTCATCTCTTGAACTCTTGAATTGATGAGTAAAAGTCCTAAGAAATGAGAACTTTCAAGACCTCTTTCACCTACACTGCTTCAGTATGGGTTCAGCTTAAATCTCCCTTCCCACTGACTCCAAATACTTAAACACAATAATGCACAGATCATATAGGTAAGTAGTTCTCACTTATGCCAATATGTGACTGGGGTTTTTCAGTATGTCTACCTCTAAAAGTTCTTTTGTGTGCTGTGAATGGAAGATACCTTTCAAATGATACAACAAGATGAAGCTACAACTTCTCAGGGAGTTTTGGAAATAAAACTGATGAAAAAAAAGTAAGAAAAATTAGAACAGAAAACACTAAAGCTTTATTAGCTTCTTAGGAAGTTGGGTTAATATTTTGCAAATAAACTGTACTTCTCATGAGCTTACCCTTATAAATTAGTTTTATACTGCCTGCTCCTCAAGCCAAAAATTATTTATGGTTTCATTAACAGAACAACAGGAAAAATACAGATGTCATCTCTTCACCTTGAGGGGTTTGAACCTAGCACCACTTTCCCTAGCAGGAGAAAACCGATTTCATTTCTCCAAATTCCTCTGCAGACAATGAGCTACACGAGAGAAAATCCAACGTGAAGGAACAACTGCATACTTACTGGATCAGTTAGCATAGTTCTCAGATGCGACGACAAAGCTAGCACTGCCAAGCAGTTAAAGAGAACACCGTTGATCACAGAGTACCAAAAGTCTTTGGAAGGCAGCAACATGACAAAAGTCACTACGAAGTCTGCATAGACAACCAGAAGCCATGTCATTATAGCACAGACCATACCACAGCCATCTCGGATGAACCAAACCCTCTCTGCCATGTCGGCCTCGGAGGAAGAGGAATCGTAGCTGTCATTTTCAGCAAGAAGCGGGTGGTGCTCGACATCACGGAATCTGTGCCCTGATGACTGCATGGTTTTCTGGCCTTGCCCTGCAGGAAGCAAAGACACCATTATTATGCATGAGGAAACTGGAAATACAGGCAGCTCTCGTTTCTTATTTCTGTAAGGTAAAATATATCCACAGATTGCTGTGGTTTTTATTTTATTTTTTTTTACCAAAACCTGAACAATTCGATGACAAAGATGAAATAGTTCTGTAATCAAGACATAGGACATAAAGATGAAATATTTCTGCAATCATTTACAAAGTTCCACAGACAAATCTGTAAGCCATTTACTGAGTTCTGTAATCCCCATTCCCCCTCACTTTGTGCCACCGTGGAGGAGAAGGCAGAGAAATCAAGAGTTAATTTAAGCCTGGGAAGAAGGGAAGGATGGGGGGTGTTTTAGGATTTGGGGTTTATTTCCCATTATTCTACTCTGATTTGATTAGTAATACATTAAACTAATTTCCCCAAATTAAGTCTGTGTTGCCTGTGACAATAACTGGCAAATTATCTCCCCCAGCCCTTCTCTTTAAGTCTTCTGTTACATTGTTACATTTATATGTTGCTATATAGTTATATGTAGCAATATATTGTTACATTTACATGTTGTTATATAGTTATAGAATGTTATATTTCCCCTGACCAGCTGAGAAGGGCACTGATAGAGCAGATCTGATGGGCAGCTGATGTCCAGCCAGCATGAACCCACCACAACCATATGACTTCAATGCTGGACAAAGGGATTTTACAATAGTTTCTTTTCCATTTTGCTTTGCCTGTAAAGCATTCTCCCTCTTTGGTTAAAAAGGAAACCTCTTTCTTTTATCTCAAACTAAAATGGCAAAGTCTTCATTAAATTATACCTCAGAACACAGCAATGTATGGCACCAAACTGTTCACTTTTCATAAAGCTCCAGCAACCCAGGGAAGAGCAGAAGTTAAAACCAGAATGGAAATAAAGCTCTTTGAGCACATTGTTCACAACAAAATCCACCACAAGTTAGAGAGCAGCTAGATTTGTTGACAAAAGTGCTGTTTTGTTGGAAAAACCCCACAAACCTGTTACAAAGATATACTGAATAACTTAAGTTTGGTCTGCTCCAAGACCATTTTGTAAGGGAAACAAATAGCAGTGGTTAAATTAGCATGGCAATGGATTACATGAGTCAGATTTTCAAAGAACATATTAATTAATTTAATTTCGGGAAAACTCTTTTAGGGCTTTGTTGTTGTTCCAACGTGGAACAAAAACAAGACTTGAAACCTTAATAGTTTTCATGAAAACAGAACTATTTTCCAGGCATCTCGAACAAGCAAAGATAGGGAATGGCAGAAACTGAAGTGCTATCAACAAACAGGAGGCAAATTAAAGCTTAAACGTTCTGCATCAAGAACAGCCTGCTACTTTAAGAGGATAACGTGTTCTAAAAATCATATTGATGCATACTACTGAAGGCCATGTCTGAGAGAAACTTGAAAGGATTTATATTGATTGGTGACAGCCACGCAGCAGTCTCCGTTTCCCTCCCCCCCATCCCATTAATGGGAGCCTATATATGACTGGTAGGAATTATGGCACTTCAATTTACAACCTGAGACCTTCAGTACAGGATCACCTCGTTAGTCTAAAATGGTCAAAGTGACCATTGCTAGGTAAAGAGACTCACACTGAGATAGTTTCCAGATGAATCTATGTATTTCTAAACCCTTAAAAAAAACCCCAAACCTCTTCAGCCCAGACTGTGGCTACCAACCCATGGATAAAGGTAGCCACATGCTAGAAAAATACCTTAGAAAACAAACTTCACCTCCCTTAACAGCAATTTCAGCCTAATGTAACCTAGATAAGGCCTCTTTTCACAGCCACTTCAAGCTATCCTAAACTTTCTAACTGTTTACAGTTAAAATTTCAGACTACGCCAATTAATTTCAACAGCACTTTGGGACATCAAACACCTTTTGTGGTCCAGACTTGAAAAAGAAAATTCAAGTTTCATGAAGCCTACATAAATAGCAGCTGGAAGGTGAAGTTGACCAGGCAAATAAGTTATTATTTAATCAAAAATGGACATAGAAAACTTTTAAGACATGTTATCGTCTAACTTTATCCTCTCTCAAAAAAAATTAAAATATGTACAATAAACTCAGCCTTGAAGTATATGGAGAGCTGACAGCCAAGTGAAGTTATCACGCACACTAAATACTTAATAAACGCTCTAAAGAGCACTTCTTTTAAAGACCCAAGTGGCAATACTATAGAAAGTCAAATACAGCACGTTCACGAGTTAGTATTCTGTCAAAATGTTTTTTCACTGGCAAATCTTAGTTTTGTTAACTCACATTTAGGGCAAATTCAACCAAATCCACAATGGCAACAGTAGTAGCTTTTCCCATTTTTTTTTTTTTTTAGTATTCCCCCACCCTTTATCTTTTTTGTTTTAAAAAAGTCAATAGATATGTAATTTGAAATAATTTTTCAAACAAAAAATGTCTTTTTTTTTTTGTTTAGTAACCCCACTGCTCCAAGCCCTCCTGCTGCACAAATGTTTTGAAATGTCCGAGAGGAATCAATGAATCAAAACCAATCTCCCAATGCTGAAACTTCCTATAGAACACAAATTTGGAATTCCTTCCAGCTGAGGTGCAATCCCTCAGAAGATGAAATACGCAATTATTTTTTCAATCAAGGCAAGTTTTCAGCTGCTCAAATGAACAAGTTCCCTGAAATCAGAAAAAAAATAAATAAATCGGTATTTGCACGTCACGACGAATGTGGGTTTTAGATCAATTCTGCAACCAGCTCCTTCAGCATACAAATGAAATGGCATAAAATTACTGTATTCCTTTTGTTTAACTGTATTCAAGACAACCCCCAGAAATTTTTTTAGCACAACAGAAAAAAAAAAACCAACCCAAAACACATACCTCACAAATGTTTTGTCTGTTATTCCGACATCATGTCTTTCCTTTAGGCAATCCTAGGCCATTCACATAGTCAGAATATCTGATGTAATCTGAAAAGACATCATCAACAGACTGATTAGTAAAGCACTCCTGCTTCATCAGGAAAACAGTGTTAAGCACAAATAACATACCTAGAGAGCAGTACTTCAAAATACACTGCATATAAAGCAAACAAGCTTCTAACCAAGAGGAAAAAAATAAATAAATCAAGCTATCAAGGAGCAAATGAAAAAACTCTCAACAGTGTTTCAAGTAACATCAAACCTCTCCCATTAATCGTTTTGAGTTGGATAGCCAGATTCTAGCACTACAAATTAATGTAGAGACCTACTTCTTTTTCCTGCTTGCCACTTCTGTACGACTAAAAGATATGCAAAAATATGAAAAAAAAAACTAAAAAAAAGGAGAATGGCTAAGAGTATGCAAGAAATAATCATCTTACTCAATTGTCTTCAGAACTTACAACAAGGTTTTTGGTAGTGGGTTATTAATAACAAGTATCCATATCTACCACTGTTTGTATAATTCTATGATAAGATAGGAAAAATTGGTTTAATTCCAATTATTAGACCAAGCTACGGCAAATTTAAAATAAAGAAGCTATTCATTCCAGGATCTGCATATAAATGAAAATGGCCCACAACTATGCAAAAGGGAATAGAGGCTTAGAAAGTTCTCCTTGCTACAGTTCCACCACATAGGCAAATAATTAGCACACCCAGTGTAAGGACTGAAGTGCCACCATAAGCCGTTCTGACCACGCTTCGTTGGACCACACAAACATTCCACCATCTCAAATCACATTCCTTCCTTTCCACAAGGACACAACACTGAAATCCAGCGGAGATCGTGTAATGTGAGCATCAGTAGGTTTAGAAGTGGAGAAGATTTCCTTTCTCGTAATGAAAGAAGAGGAGGAACTTGTTTTAGAAAACCAAGTACTTCAAAGCTGGGAAACGCGAGCGGTTAACTTTTGGAAATCAACCCCATGGCATTTGGAGCAGGAGTGCAGCACGGAACCTTGAGTTAGATTTCTACCTGAGGAACAGAAGAGGTGTGGGCCTGAATTTCTGACTGGAAAAGTTAGTGATGACACGTGTGCTGCGGCACTGGTTTCTGGCAAATTAAGCTGGGACCCCTGTTCCGTGCAACACCATTGACTGCCATTCTCTCACCCAGTCCTACTGCTGTAAACTATAACACCAGTTCAGCAATTAAATCCCCAATTTTCTTGCTTTGATTTATATATTACAGGATAAAATAACCAGCGTGGAGTAGGAATTTCAAATTAAAGCTGGCTGAAAAAGTAAGAAGGTTTATTTCTTCGGTTGTTTCATTTTCTAGTATTTAAAATAAGCTTTGTAACAGGGAAGCTTCACTCTTGTTTCAAAAGTTAATGCAAATGAATAGACTTTGAGAGTAATGAAAAGATTCTGACATTTAACAGCTATAGAAAATATGAAGCCACTTGTAAGAAAAGCTTCAGAAAGTAGCTTGTTATTAAAAAATTACTCCAGGTACAACATCACTGATGGAGTTCTTCAGTATACATTTCCAGGTTGTCCAAATTCAAGGGGAACTACATCAATGCAGCCTTCCCCTGAAAAAATGAGAAGCCTCTTGTCTTATTTACACTCATATATTCTAACACAAGCCTAAAAGGTAATGCAAATGCTCATCATGCAGATAACACGGCACAAAGCGACCGACTGCTTGCCGGTTTGCTTTATAAATAAGCTTTTATACATTTGTTACACAAGTTTTCACAATGTTGTGAAACCCACTGTCATTACGCTGTCATTGACAGTTGTGGAAGCTAAGCAGAAACACAGAAAAAAGGAGACAGGTTGAGTGCAACACATTAATTTGCAATGTCACCCACCCGTTCCCCGAGTCGAAGATGACAAGCAATAGAAGACGACACGCTAAACCTCCGCCGGTGAAATAGTAAAGCCGGAGTAATCGTTTGAAATTGTTAACGGGGAATTCATTGACAAGACAGGGACATGATTTGTTCAGTCAGTTCCCTGGTCCTCAACGTGATTCTGTGCAAAATTTCAGTGTTTACCATAACCTCACCACTTCTTGGGTTATGGGGAAGTGCCCCCGCCGTTCAGCTTTTGCAAGAGGAGATTTAGTCAGCCTCGTGTGCTTTCTCCCTCCTCTGCTTGTTGTTCTCCTCTCCAGCTGCCTACACCATTACCCCCCACCTTGGTCCTCTTCAAGGGGAAGAGGACCAATGTTCGAAAAGCACTCAAGACTTTCTGAGGAGCTGAGCATCCCCACCGAGATGCTCACGGCTTTCCTCTAGACTATGCGTTTCTTTGCTTCAACGCCTGTCCGGACCAAATTTACATTGAGACCTTTTTATGTACTGAAAGTAGAAACCTCCAGGACAAAGCATGACACTGTAACCTCTAAAATGCCAAGCAGCAGTTTTCAATTTGACCTTTTTAAAAGTCTTCTATCTAACACTAAATTATGCAATGCTTCATGCAAAACGTCATCTGTTTGCACAGATGATTATATTAAACCTAATCTGCTGCCCTTCTACTCTTGAGTGGTACCTGAAATTCTCAGGCTGAGATTGTCTCACCTGATCTGCACCTCACTGTTAATGGCCCAAAATGCAGGTATGTTATTAGTTTAATACTAGGGCTAAAGATGCAACAGCCAATTGCCCATCCCTAAGTTTACTAGAAGAAGGTTACCCATGGCATTAGGAAGATGAATGACAAAACATGATTATTTTATCATGAGGTCCCTGCATCATCAACTACATGAAAAAAGACATTTCAGGGTTAAGCACATTCCTTTTCCCTGCTAATTTTTGAGGAAGAAAGGAAAAAACCTTGTTGTAGGAAAACAGCCTAATTCTTTCTTTCCTTTCTTTCTTTATTATTTATAATTATCTATTTAAACACAGAGGAGAATTTATATGCAGGCTAAAAATCCATCAGCTGTAAAAGCCTAGATCTTGTTTGGTTGTTTTGTCAATACACCAACAGATATCACACAATAATAGTCGCACAGCGCTTACATACGATGGATTTACATCCTACTGAGAAAGCACAACTTCGGTGGCAAATCAAAATCACAGAACCGTAGTCTCATCAAAAGGTTACAGCGTCAACATTAACTTCAATTAAAGGCAAAAATGTTAAGTCAACCAAACAGGCACTCCTATTCCTGCATCCAATTCCATGGGCAATTTGGAACACTGATTGCTGACAGAGAAATATCCATCAAATGATGTCTAGACACAATCTCACCTAAATTAGGTGAATAACCTATTTTTTTTTTATTGCAGATACATGCAATCCAAACTGCAAAGCCATTTGATAAGTAAACAGTGGCTTGTTTCAATTGCCCAGTGACTGGTCTAGCAAACAAACAGAACTACTCCAATAGCTACATCAACCAGTAACCTCACTGAAAAGCCTTTAGCTCAGCCCCAGCAACAGCCAAGGAGCTCTCTGCTAGGGCTTCAAGGTTGACCTTTCTCAGCAACCACAACATGTTTAAGAACACCTAGAGTAACAAATATTCAGAAGAACCAGTCTATCAACTGCAATCCCACTCTAGCCCTGCCAGACTCAACTTTTGCTGCCTGGAATTACACAGAGATGTGCCCCACTTCAAGAATGTGAGATAATGTCACACAGTGAATCCAACTCTGGGAAAGAGCAACTGAAATAGCTGGTGATGGCAGCACAAGAGACAACCCCACAGCATTACCATTGACTTATCCCCAAATCAACCCCATACCCTCCGTGGCAGAGCTCACCATCTTTATAAATCCTTGGTGCTCTTGCTCTAACCTAATACATTTTGTACCATATTTATCTCATGAATTTCCCGTGTGTGCCTTGTAGCCCCTTCTCTGTACTGACCCCTAACTCTACTGCAGGCTACAGGGACATTTTGCAGTGGAAACAGGGGGAAAAAAGTGATGCTGTTTATATGCAGACACTTGGCAACACATTCAACAGACAATCCTCAGTCAGTAAGTATTTAACACAGGCAAGTTTCAACCTATTGTAATGATTCTCCTTTTGTCAGTCTCTTATTATACAGCAAGGGCCAGGCCGTAGGAAAGCACCGGAATTGTTCCTTTTCTGCTTTGAAAAGGGGATATGCTGCTTCTAAATCTCAGGAAAAGGGCATATAGAAGTAATTAAGCATAAGTATGGATGACTTACTAGGAAGCTGGTCAAACAGTTACTTAAGTCATTACGATGGTGGTTTCTTTATAAGCATCCTCAAATCCCAGCAGTGAAAATTCAGGGGAAAACAAGCAAAATGAAAGAAAAAAACCAAAACAAAACTGTGCACGTCTTCAGAACACATCAGCAACACACACAAAAGATTTGTGACACCGAGCCACTTTTCCATAAGCACAAAAAATGACATCCAAGATGTTACTAAAAAGATACCCTGCTGAACAAGATTTATTCCGCCCCCCCCCAGATGTGGAAATCAAAGAAAATCTATTTCAACGAGACTTCGGTGCCCAGCAAGGACACACACTACCCGATACACAAAGAGTTTGCTGAGCTACAACAGCAAGGACAGAACGCTTCTGCATGAAAGAACAACCTTCACTTGAGAGAAGGACGTGAACACAATCCGTGCCTGGGCTTTGCATCTCACCTCTTTTGGAACAGGTCCACAAACTCAAGTTCAGGGCAGACTCCAGAAAGCTAGATGCTTAAACCAGCACCTGTATTGTTAGGTGGAAACTGAAAGTTTTACTCCTCCGCTAATGGCAATTGGATGAATCACATTCTACTTCTGAGTGCCATTTTTTAATTCCAGTTTATGCGTTATCACTGCACATTATATCCTCACACTCAGCAGAAGACAGCTTGGGTATCACATTTACTGATTGCACATCAGCCTGGCAAGCACGTTTTTCTATTGGTTATCATATACACATCCACATGTGAGCCTTCCTTCCAGGTTCCAAAAGTAACGTCACAGATCCAAGCTGAACTCTTTTCACCACAGATTTTCAATATCGATTAAAGGAGAGTTAAAGTGCTTGTGTTTCAATGGTGCCTCGTATCAGGCACATATAAAGCTTCACATCTCCTCTATATCCTTCAACTTGGGTCATTCAACTGCTGCAGAATTCTATCAATTTAGTCTCCTTAGAAGTTCTATCTCTTCATAAAGGGCATAAAAAAGAAATCCATCAGACACATACGATACATAATACACCACGCTGGAGCACAACCAAGGAAGTTTTACAGATAAAAAGTATTATCAATTCCTTTTAGCCACAAAGAGCTTTCAGCTATTTAGCTTTAATCTAAAACCGCTGAAATTTTACATCAGCTTCATCTGCTAATGAATCAGTCTGGCTCTACTTTATCTGTAAATTTTCAAAGACAAGAGAGTATCCACTTCAAAAGATCTAATTTAAGTCTGTTAATGTGCACAGCCACAGTGACATCAACCTAATTATGCCTTCAGCAAAGCAAACAGTTACAGGACTGCAATTCAACATCCCGATACCATTATACAACAGTACATTATGGAGCACAGAAAACAGCCCATGATTTCCCAATCCTCTTTTTTCTTTTTCCTTTTTTTTTTTCACAGCACAGATCACATGCGTGATGCATCTACCCTCTCCTTTTTCAGAGTGTGAATTATTTGCACTCCCACTTCCCGCAAGCGCTGTTCATCCCTCCTGGAAAACTAGCACCACGGAAACCAGCAGAACTCCCAAGAGCAAGTGCTAGGGCAGTGCTGGGGGAAACCCATGGTCCCTGTGCCCTCCCCTGTCAGCTTCCCACGGCGGCCGCTGAGCCTCTACAAACACAACCGCGCCGGGACACGGGGACACTTCCACGCGCTTGTTTCCATGGCTGCTGACAGATGAT
>WUAM01000237.1:1649504-1672881 GCA_024336885.1 Actenoides hombroni | reverse complement strand
CCGCGCCCCGCTCCGCGCCCCGCTCCGCGCCATGCCGGGGCTGCTGGCTCTGGTGGCGGCCGCGCTGCTGGCGCTGCTCGGGGCTCGTCGGGCGGCCGGCCCCGGAGCCTGGGCCCCGCTGAAGCGCTGGGTCCTGGGCTGCCTCTTGCTCTTCCACGGCGCCTGCAGGCAGCGGGCGGCCGGCGGAGTTCCCGCGGAGCCGCGGCGGCCGCGCCCGCTCCGCCCCGACCCCCACGTGAGTGTCCCGCTGCCCTCCCTGGCATCCTCCTTCCCTGGGACTCCTCTTCCCTGGGGACCCCCCTTCCGTGGCATCCTCTTCCCTGCTATCCCTGTCTCCCTGCGCCCCTCGCACCCCCCCGTTCCCCTGGGATCCGATCCCCAGCACCACCACCTCCCGACCCCTGGAACCACCGTCCCCTGGGACCTACCTTCCCCCCGCCCCCGCAGCACCCATTCCACTTGGATCCGTACCACACCTGGATCCACGCCACTTCCATCTGCAGCATCCACATCCCCCAGGGACCTGCACCCCTTTATATCCCCTGCACCCCAGCACCTTGCATCCCCCTGGAACCTGCATCCCTCAGGTACCCCCATCCCCTGCATCCTGGTGCCTGGCAGCCCCCACTAGCCATCTCCTGAAGGTTTGGGACCCACATCCTTTCCCCCAGCACCATAACGTGTCCTAGGGAGGGCAGGATGGAGGTGTCACCTTGCAGGGAGAAGGGTCACCTCTAATCAGACCAGCTGATGTCGGTGGGAAAAAGCAGATGCACTATGGGACACAGAAGCCTTTTATTGTGGCACACTTAGTGAATTTAATTTTCCAGGTGTACTCCTCCGCTTAATAAATAATAAGCCCTCTATTTACAATCCATATCTTGCCCATGTTCATGCAGCATCCTGTCAAAATACTGCTAGTGGAGAGATTTGGGTGGGCTTTGCCCTATTACTTAGTAAGAAGGGGAAGCAGAGAGGCTGATAAGACAGGATTTCCCTCAGTTTTCCTTGCCTCATCAGGATTCAGCTTGCAGATGCCAGCTGAGATTTTGGTTCTTAAGCAATTTCTGTGAAATATCAACCCCTTGCTAACATTTCCTGGAGCTTTCTGGGAAGCCTTAAGTCGTATTATTTAACAAATGCATTGAGGCATCTGCTTAGCCTTTAAAAAAAAAAAAGCTGTTTTCTCTAGCTTTTCCTTTCTACTAATTAAGCTGCTGCTTGGAGCGTTTGGAAGTGCTTTGCCAATCGTGACCAGATTTGCTAGGGCAGGAGTGACACCGTCTTCGAAATCAAACTGACATCCAGGGTGGTTTGAGATAAAGTCAAGGGGTCTGTGCTTTCCTCTCTGCTCCTCCAAGCAGCAACACTGGAGCAACCCTTTCAGGAGAGGTCTAAAAATGGGTCTGAAAAATACTTCCAGTAATGATGTCTTTGAATTTTTCACATTGGCACCCAGTAGGCTCGCTCTGTGTGTGTTTCAAGACTCTGTGCCTTCAAAATCCCAGCCTTTATCTGTAGGCATAAGGGCAATAATCACCTGATTTTAGTATTTTTTGCCATTTTATGATGGATATTTTTTTCAGAAGCAGAGCATCGTCCGTGCCTGAAGCTGCATTCATAAATCTTAATTTCCATATTCCAGCTTGTAAAACTTCACTTCGAGTGAGTTCTGCACAAATACATGACAATGTACATCTGAATTTGAAGTTGTGGACTTCGGTGCCTAATAGTTTTTGAGATTTGTGGTGTTAACTGGCCCTGAACCAGCCCAACTGTTAATCATGTCAGTAAAGCGCTGAGTTTCCTATGATTTACTTTCTGTTCATTTTCCTTTTTCAGTTCTGTTTCCCCTACATAGAAGTTGTCCTACATGGAGTTTGGAGCTAAAGGGTTAAACAGTGTGTTTGTGGCTCAATTTCATCCTCACAAACACTCTTTATGAGGATGCATTTCATAAGGATTTGGGTCAAGGGAGCTCCTCATTGCAAAATAATACCTTAATTCAGGATAATATTTCACCTCGTCCAAGGCTATCATGTAATAATTGTTCCTTCTCTAAAACTGCTTCTTATTTCTTTGCTTTCGATGTCTGCCCTGATGAGGAAATGGGCAAACAAGGAAGGAAAAATGCTTTTGTGTTGATAAACAATGTGATTATTGTACACCGGGTTGACTAAATGTTGTGGATCTCGATCATTTTCTGAAAACATAGACTGTCTTGCCTCACGAATGAGGCTTCGCTGCTGCCAACAAAACTCTTTGGCTGTTCGCTGGGCTGCCTGGTATTAAATCTAAAAAGTGAAAGTAAAATTTGATTCCTGAGCAGAAACCTCTGGAAAACTCCTCCTTCCCAGCCTCCAGCTGGAGCTGAACTCCATTTCCCTTTCCCTAGGCACTTGATTCGCTTTACTTCACCGGCTTTGCAGAGACCAACAAGACCTTTGTGATTGCTCGCCTTGCGAAACGTCCTGAAGGGATCTGTGAGATGTGGCTCTTCCTGAGGCTGGATGGAATAGGGGAGTTTGAAGTAAGTGGCGGATGTGGGATGACATTTGAAGGGCAGTGCTTAACTCCTATCTTGAACCCGTCTTGGGATTCCAAGCAAAAATTTATCTTTGCATCTTCACCACATTAACATCCTAACGGTGAGACATCAGTGCTGTGTCTGAAGACAGTGGTAGAATTGCCCAGATGACTGCTTATGTCTCAGTTTTTGAGCGGGTGTCTGATGCTCATTCCTTTTTTTCCCATAATGTGCATAAACCAGCATACTTTCTAAAAAATGCCTTGGGAAGTCTCCCAAGAAGAATTTGAGCATTTGGTCTTTGTGATAATGTGCAGCACACGGTTAATAAATTACGTTGCATGGTTATGGTTGGTTTTGTCCCCTTTTTTAATGGGTGAATGCTATAAAAACCATTGTGGAATTGCCTCTTTAAAAGAGAAAGGAAAGCTTTTAGGGAATTTTGTGTACATCTGCTTCATTCTTGCTAAAAGAAAAACAGTATTAATCATATATTTTGCCTGTGGATTTTATTCTTTCTTAATAGCTGGCTACATAATAAAGAAGGAGGGGACATCTGGCATAAATCCCTTTGCAATCAATTGTCTTTATGTTCACAAATTTGCTCCACTAAGTAGCCATGACCAGAACAAGCAGGAGACATCCTATTTGCAGGAAAAAAAAAAAAAAAAGAGGGGGGAAGATTGATGTGCGTTATTTTTGTTTTCTCGTACTATTTTGTGGCTTTGTTACTTGGAACTGCCAGCCAAATTCAGGACCTTCTTAGATCCTTCCCTACAGGAACAGACGTAACCTCCATTTTAGAAAGGTGGCAGCTTTAGGAAGGAAGACTTATTTTTCAAAGAGCAGCTGAAGAGTTTTGAGAGCTTGCATGCACTAGAAATTTTAATTTAGGATTTCATCAAATTCAGTCTAAAAATAAATTTACCCCTAAAGTCGTGCATCAGCTTGGCTGTAAGCTTGACAGTCACTTGCTTAAGGAGCTGAGCTCTTGCAATGACCTCCCTTCACATGAGTATCTCACTTGTAGTATCTGAAACAATAATGTGTTACACCTCTGGTGGTTTAGATGCAATTTTCCCTCTCTAATAATCTGATTACCAGAAAGCAAGGAGAATGGAAAAGCCAATTCAATCAAATATTCCTCCTGCAGAGGACCATCAGAGCCGGCGTTCATCCACGTTCCATCCTCACAACTGAATTAAGCAAATGTTTTCCCAAAATGTCTTTTTAGCACCCACAACATCCAAACATGATGGTGAGTGATGAATCTGAAGAGATCTGGAGTGGAGGAGGGCTCACTATTGAATACTTAGAGCCCCAAACACGCTGGAAAATAAGCTTCGATGGATTACTCAGGTATTGCAGTACTCCATAGTTTCGTTTATCTACGCTTTAAGACCAGGACTTCTTGAACACCATGTGGAAATATATGTAATGGTCTTGAACCAAAAACTGGTGAAGGGTCTAGAGAATAAGTCTTAGAGGAGCATCTGAGGGAACTGGGTTTGTTCAGCCTGGAGAAAAGGATGCTTAGGGGAGATCTTCTTGTTCTCAGCAACTCCCTGACAGGAGGTTGGAGCCAGGTGGGGTCGGGCTCTTCTCCCAAGGAACAGGACAAGAAGAACCGGCCTCTAGTTGCACCAGGGGAAGTTTAGATTGGAGCTGAGGGACAATTTCTTCCCCTTGAGGGTTGACCAGGGCTGGCCCAAGCTGCCCAGGGCAGTGGTGGAGTCCCTGTGATCCCTGGGGGGGTTTCAAAGCCATGGAGATGTGGTGCAGAGGGACATGGGTTAGTGGTGCCCTGGCAGTGTTGGGTTAATGGTCGGACTCAACGATCTTAAAGGTCTCTTCTAACCAAAGTGATTGTATGATTCTCTTTGGTAACAATGGCACACGTTGATTTTTATGGAATGAAAATACAACTAGTAATATATATAGCATTACTGTTCGACCTTAACACACAATAGCACCATTTTTCTGCAGTGTCCCCTATTCCATCTGTTTCCAAACATGTAAGAAACATTTTGCTGTTCATTTAGGAGCGATACAAAACTACAGTGCTTTTCCTTACAGAAAAGGACCCTACCGACAACAGTGGAGTGCAGAGGAAGGTGAACTTGTACCAGTTAAATTCTCTTTGCAGTAAGAGCATCTCACATTTGCTTTGGGATGTACGGGGAGTTCACGGTTAGAGATCCGGTCGCTATTTCCAAAGGGTCATGTGCACAATGTAACACATGAAGCCCTTTTCTTTGCTTACTCTTCCTGTTTATGGACTCTCTTTGATTAAAAAAAATGATTTGCTGTCAAAGTAGCAGAGCATTTCAGGAGTAATGCTGCATTTGCACCTCTGAACAGGCAGCTCTGCCCTGCCAGCTTCCCTTCCTAGGGAACTGGTTGACCCTTGGAGGCCACTGTTGCTCTTCTCAGTTTATTTTTGTTTGCTTCCTTGAAAAGTAGTAGCAGATTTTAAATGATGAAAGTCAAAATTTTGCGATAATTAAAAAATACAAAGATTGCCACTGTCAGAGTAGCAAGTGCACAGCTTGGCCTAGTATGACCTGAAGACTAATAACCTCTTTTATTCTTTCCCCTCTTTTACCAGCTGGGAGAACTTCACCGAAGTCTTTAACTTTAGTGTTGACAGTCACCCCAGCACATTTGCACGTGCTTTTGCCCAGGAACCGTGGACCATCGAGTTCTTCCAAAGGGTCAAAAAGTGAGAGGCGAGATTAATTTCTTCAAGGGCTCCTATTAATTTTTTTCTACAGATCTCTTCAGGGTCTGTCATGTGTCGTTGTAGGTGATTTTAGAAGATGGGTTTAATTTGAAGTGAGCTCATAAATGACGTGGCTCCTGTCAAGTATTTCCTGGTTTCATTACCACACCAGACTTGGCAACCTCTAAGGAGGATCCTGAACATGGAGAAGGTCTTCCTGATGTGTGGGTGGAGGGACCTGCCCACAGTTTCTCTCTGTAAAACCTTGAGGATTAGGAATAGTTCTTATTCCATCTCTTTTCATTGCTGACAACCTGATCTAGGCTGCTTCCAAAGCCAGCGATGCAGCTATATCTAAACAAAGGACTGAATATATGTGTGAAAGCAGGGCTGAAGTTGGCGGCTTAATTACCATGCAAGCTTTGGAGAGCTGAAAATACAAGAAGAAAACATGAGTATCAACAGCATGCTGTCTAAATATAAGCCAAAAATAGATATACTAGCAGTGTGTTGTCTTTGGAGATACCTCCTGACTTCTAAGTAGCAACTGGCAGTACAGCAGTTTTTCAAACTTTGTTTGAATTTTTATTTGTTTTTATAGTCTGCCAAGGTAGGAATTTGTTGCTGTTTCATTTTCAGGTGTCTCATAGATGTTATGTGGCAATAACTGGGAAAAGTAAAAATGAGCGCTTATGTGTAAAATCTGGAACAGCCATGATTCATCTGCTCTGAAATCTCTGCTTCACTTGGGATATAAGTCCATCAGATTGGCATTGGGACCTCTTTGATTCTGTCTTGTTGATTTTACCTCATTCCTTTCTTTCTCCCAGACAAAGGGAACAGCATTTCCGACATGAGCAGTGGGGCCAGTCTGTTGGAGAAATTGAAATAAAAAATCATGACAAAATGGAACTTTCCCTCAAAGGTGTTCGGAGCCACTCTTACGGTAACAGCAGCAGAAACTTTTCCCTTACTTGGCTGCCTTCACTATAGCTGGTACTGGCAGGACAGTGGGACTAAAGGTTATCTTTAAAAATAACCAATTTCATGCTTGGGCCCCAAGTTAAGACATTTCAGGGACAATACCATTGCCTGTTTAGGGATATGCATGTGCTATCGATTACTATGTTACGACATGTTATCAATTACTGGAGATGTCATTATCCAAACTTAATGTCAAGTCAGGTACAATGAGTTCACATTTTCCAGCAATGGTGAACTTTAGGTTGGGTGATTTTATTCTTTTTTGCAGGTGTCCGAGACTGGTCTGAGATTTACCGTTACGTCATGATTTTGGCACACTTTGAGGTCGGTGCCGTTATGTTATTTAGCCATGAAAATGAAGGTATTCCTGAGCTTCTCAGTCATATTTAAATAACCAGAAATAAGGCATTGGAATTAAAAAAGTGCTAACTGGTGCCATCATTAGCATGTATCCATGTGTTGGGAGCAGTTCTCAGAAGCAGAGCCGCCTGTATAAAATCTGAGATTGCAAACAAAAAGTCGTTTTGGTTCCTTGAAACTGTTTGTTTGGGCTTTCTGAGGAAAATTTAGATAGGCAGCTTTACAAGGACAGATTCTCAGCTGCTGCAAATACCCAGCACTCAGCAGAGTTGATGCAGTGCCGATTCACACTAATAGAGAGCCTGAGGTGTTTGAAGGCTTCCTAAGCCTTCATGACAGCAGTCAGCAAGTATTTCTGCCTGTGCTGAGCTCTAATTCTCTGCTTTGCCGTTGTGGCTGTGCTAGAGGAGAGTCAGCGATGTGGCTGCTGGGAGCAGGGAGCCTGGGGAAATGCTGAATTCTGCCCTTAGAAGCTGGCAAGCAACCTGAGCAGATGCTCCTGAGAAGGCATTTCCTTTGCCAACACAGGCGTGAAGAAATTGAAACTCTCTATTACAGGAGTGAAGACTGAATTCAGAATAAAAGTTCTTTTCCCAACCAGCACAAAAACACACCTTGGAAAAATCCCATTTCTGTGCAGATCCAGTAGCTGCTGTGATGTAACATATGCCTGTGTGCCTTTTAATGAGATGTGCTTTTGCACTCTGAGGTGGATAATCAGGTAGTGACCGCTCCCTTTTCTTCATCATTATTCAGGACTCAAAATGACTGCTGTTCTCCCCCTCCTAATTAAAAGCCACGTGACTGTTTGTTAAGAAGGAATTAAAGTTTATTGCTGATTGAAGTTCAGATCCTCATAACCTGAGTGTCTGTACATGTGTAACATCACAGCACAGGCCTCAGAGCAGCCCAAAGGGAGCACAAAGGCATTCAGACTCAAGGATGGAAGAGAAATGAATAAAAAACATGTGATTCCAGTTCCCTCTAATTCAACATTTTTCCTGTATAAGTGAGAAGAGCTTTCTGGTCAAAGCAAAGCCAACTTTGACAGATAGCCCATCAGTTTTGAATGTGACTAGCTCACATCTCTGCTTTTATTGTTGCCCTTCTCCTTTTATGTCCCCTGGCTGTGGATGTTCTGTTGTCCTTAATTTGTCCTTAATGTGGTTGGTTTATATTCTTGGATGCTTATTTGCAGCCAGATTGTCATGGAAGATGTATGTAGATTTAAAAGTATAAAATCATAGCACACTGCATAACCTGAGTTATATCAGTGTCTTCTTGGTTAAGACAGTGTATGTCTCACAGAAATGAGTTTGCCCAAATGAGACTTTCTTTATTGCTGTCTTACAGGATGGAACTGCAGCGCATTTAACAGTTATTAATATGCCAGCTACCACAACTAAGTGAGTAACCAAGGAAGTTTATGCTAAAAACATAAGGGTGGCAAAAGTTGCTCTGCAGGATGTCTATGCGCACACTCTTGCTTTGAACCTGTACAGCCTGATTTCCACCCACACCCTCTTGTTCCCCACTCTGTCCACCCAATTTTCCATTTGCAATTAGTCCCAAGGACATCTTTTACCTTCATTCCATTCCATTCCATTCCATTCCATTCCATTCCATTCCATTCCATTCCATTCCATTCCATTCCATTCCATTCCTGTTTGGCTGGTGCGGCTGCCTAGATGATGCAGAGGCACAAATTGAGCACTTCCAGCTGTTTAAGAAGGTCTGCCTGTCTGTAGCGGGGCATTGCACAGAGGTCTCTGCCTTGCTGGCTGGTGCACTCTGCATCCAGAAGCTTGAAGACCGACTTGCATGGTCCTGTGACCACGTGGGACGAAGTGACCTGCCTGTCCCACCTGCCCACCACAATCCATCCTGCAAAACTCATCTTTCCTGTATGTGTGGCTTCTCCTGCTCAGCATACACAATATCCTTCAATTTAACCTTTTTTCCATTTATTCCTGCTGCTTTCCAGGGAGGAAGGCCCATGTTCAGCGTTGAGCTCCCCTGGAAGGCCAATATGCTGATTCATTGGAGTTTTGGTTGAACCTTACATCTGCTCCATTTCTTTCTCCTTCAGCCTCACTGTAGGTTATATCTTTTTCCCTGATGGGAGGAAGGCTGGCATTGAGTGGTCCAACATCTCGCTGGCTGAGATGGCTGATGATGGTGTTATCAAGGATGAATACGGAGTCAGTTTTACTGCTGGTAAGCTAAATGTAGACCAATTATATCTGCCTTCAGCTTTCTGTCATGCAGTTAATTTAGTGGAGGAAAGACTAGTCAGTGAAATTCCACGTGATCCCCATAAATTATGGGATTTTCACTTTTTTTTGGGTATCAAGACATATGTTACAAGGTGGATTCCATTGCTCTGGAAATGTGGCTTGATCAAAGATTTTACTTAATTTACAAAGCAAACCGTAAAATATTGCTCTTTAGAAAAGCTTAAGAAGAAACCATGTGCAAAAATATCAGATCTTGGGATTTTTTGAGATAAAATACTACTGAAGGTTGGAGATGCTCTTCCCTTTTTCCTCTTATCCAAGGTGGCAAGTCCTTTGGTGTTTCTGCAACGCTGGATAAGCAGGCTTGCCCCGTGGTGTACAATGGCTGGACTGGACGTGGTGTTTTCCACGAGTGTATTGCAGATTTCCGACTGAACGGGATCAAACAAGGCTGGGGCTTGGTTGAATTTTATTACAGGTAAAATAAAGACAGGCAAGAAGAGGTAAAGGATTCCTATCCTCCTATATTGACCTGTGTGGCTACAGCTCCATAGATATTTGAAGCTTAAGTGCGCAGATGATTTGTCAGCCTAGTCCACAGAACAGATAAATGTTCAGAAAATCTTTATGGGAGTGCTTCTTCTAGGAGATTATATTGACAAAGTATGTGCTTCTCAGTGAAGTGCTGTTTCTCCTGACACATCTTTGTCACCGTCTTTTACTGGAGCCTTTTCCCTGTTGAGTCTTTCCTCTCATGAAAAAAAGCAAAACAAAACAAAGGGCAAGTTTGCATGTTTACGTTTAGCTTGCTCTTTAAAATAAACACTAATTCCTGTGTGTCAGAGGAAATGCCATAGATAACTTTCAGGAGCTTGAGAGCTCAGCTTCTGCAAACCAGACACATTTAAAGCACCTAAACCAGGCCACTAATCTGCCAAATGCCCACTGGTTGAACTTGTAAGCCATGGCCTGTAGCTGCTGCCAGATACTTGCTCCATTCCCTTCACTGGCTGTCAAAACCTACATGGTGGAGGAAATGACCCAGCACAGAACATCTCAGCTAAAACCCAAAGAAAGCACCTTCTGCATGTCCACACAGTCCTGAACATTTCTAGATCCACCCCAAGAAGGATTAATTTGGCAATCCTGACAAAATTCCTGCAGGCTTCCATCTCCTATCTGCTTCCAAATCAAAAGCATGTTAGAAATTAAAGGGTGGGTGGGTGGTTCTTCCCCCACGCCACAGGATGCCAACTCAGCATCGCTGCTCTTCTTACAGGGATGAAGCTGCCCAGCCTGTTCCGAATTTCCAGCTTGGTTCAAAAGCCAAAGGACCTGAACTTTCCTCCTGGCACCCTGTGACCGACAGCTCTCTGGAGTGAGCGTTTGCAAGCTTGTCCCAGCAATGTTAACAAGCAGCAGCTTTCAAGAAAAAAACTACAAAAACCCCAACCCCCCAAAAAAGAGTTATTCTCTGCAAAATGTACAGTTTTGAGTGTGGAACTCATTGTCACAGGATGCTGTGGAGGTTGAGGGTATTAAAGAGATTTGGAGAGAAACGGGATACATTTTTAGTTGTGCAGCTCTTAGTGGTTGCTAATCGTGGTGGTCTGGAGGCAATTTAAAGGAAACCTCTAGACAGCTGATGGCAGGAAGAGTGCACTGAGAGGGATCACTCTATGCTCTGTCTTTTGGTATTTTTCCTAAACTGCCTGCTGTTCCCCACCATGAAGACCAGGACACTGGGTTATGTGGACCTCTAACCTTATCTAGCAGTTCCTCTGTTCTTTCAGATTTGTTTTTTGAAATAAAAGCTCTATCTTTCTGAACTTTCTGGTTGTTAGAGTCATTAAAACATGGGCAAAAGCTGTTACTGGAAACTACGCTGATTTGACAGTCTTGTGTCTGACTGTATGAGAGCTGAACTGGAAGAAGTAGGAGAAAGCACATCTAAATGAGGTGTCCTCTAGGAATAGCATTAATGGCCAATGAAATAAGTGGTACGAACACGTTTTTCCCCCTGTCTGAAGGAAAGCCAGGGTCTGGTAGTCCTATTTAGAAAAGGCAATCTGAATTCCTCATCATTCCCTTGAACTTAGATGCCATTTTAATCACAACATCCATGTTAGTCACGGAGAGCTGCTGGCCCAAGGTAGCCTACAGTGTATTCCCTACTGAGATGCATCTTGCCATTAAGTACTGCAAATTAAACATAGTTACGATGTGCCAAGAAAAAAGAGTTAGGTGGAAGGTCTGCACAAAGGAATTAAAGAAAGATGCCTCATTTTCTACACCAGGCAGCAGCACTGTGCAACTGCTGGGAGCATCATAAGGATATGTTATAATAGTCCCTCCGCTCCATTTAAGAAAGCAGTGAAATCTGGGTGTGTATATATATATATTTATAACCTCTGCTTAGGTTGATGCTGGAGGAGACTTAGGAGACTTTAAAGAAGACTTTCTCCTTCCTGAGATAGTTCTCACACTATTGTAACAGCATTAGATGCAGAATAGGTGCACAAAGGTAAAACTATTCAGACTATAAATATATATCGCAGCAATGACTGTGTGTTCCAGTTTGGGATGCATTGCTGAACAAGGCTGGGATGATGCCAACAACAGCCTGATATAACAGTCCCCATTGTATCAACAGTCTCTTCTGTGCAGCAGGGTAGAGAGAATCCCACTCCCTAATTTAGGATATTTATCCCTGATCTGCATTTGTGCCTGTGAGCTGTAATCCCACTGACTGCACAGGTCTGTGGTGTCCCTCCATGCACCCCAAACCAGCGTCTCTATGTGCAAAGCAGACTCCTGATGGCATTTCTTTTGGGATAGTCATTGATTCAGAGCTTTGGGTTTCAGCTGGACTTCTCCTATAAATCTCTAGTTATAGTGGTATTAAGAAACACATTCTTGTGAGTTTTGCATAGATTTAAAGATGTCTTAAATCTGTCTGTGCACTGGTAGTCTCAATGCACCGAAACAGGGAGCTTCTAAATTACTCCAGACAATGGTACTTTGACAGAAGGGAAGGCCTTGTGCCTCTTTTTACACATAAGAAATCAGTCAAATAGGTAATTTTAGAAAGGTTAGAAAAATAACTATGTTATACATCACAGTTTGTTCCCACTAAGTATGTGGCTTGTTTTGCTATGATCTCAAGAACATCTGTTCCTTTTTTCTGTGGAGTTTTTGTCATCCCTTTCCTTCTTTTTTATTTTATTTTTTTATTCTTGAAGACTAAAACATTAACATTTAGAAGAAGGAATACAGGCACATAATCAAGCAGAGTCTTTGGAGGTGTTGGGGTAGATAATGAGAAAAAAATTTTAATTATTCCTCTGGAATGATAGTTCAAGAAATTGCTGTAAAAATATTTCCTGGCCAGGCCAAAAATTAAAAATCCATTTCATCAAGAAAGTTACTGGTCTGGCTGTTTCTGACTTGCAGAAACTGGGCTACAATGAAGGATGTGTGTGGCAAGTGGCAGGTCCTCCTCCACCTCACAATCTCTGAAGTTCACGTTCCTGCAGTGGAGGAGGCAGAGGAGGATGACGTAGCCTTCACCACTCTCCTTTTGTCCTCTTTACTTGTTTCTTTTGGTACCAGTGGATGGAGAATTAAGAGCACTCCTGAGTTCAGTTTGGAAAAGTTCAAGCAGGGTACAGAAAATGATTAATAAACTTTTCTGCTGGCAGGTTTATTTGCCAGGTGATGAACTACTGGTACGGTATTTCAGCATGAAGGTCTGAAAAATTGAGTGTTGGGGGTTTTCTCCCTGGATTTCAAATTAGTTTACAGTGAGCTTGTGTCCAGGACACATGGAATAACTTATTTAATTTAAAATAAATCTACCAAGCCCAGGCTTTGACCGTATGAAGTGGTCTTTCTCTTGTGGCTCCTTTCTCAGTGGAAAAATCCATCTTGGGAAATGCTTCTGCAGCCCAAAAGCATTAATTCTGAGCAAAAAAAGCAGTAAATGGAGGTAAATTCTGGCCAGAAATTAAATGTAGCATATGATCTGCTCTTGTCCAGCATGAAGGGAGGCAGCTGGAGCCTCGCTGGGATGAGCTGCTTTCCAGCATCTGCGTTTTGCACGTCTGGGAGGAACCGAACACCTGTAATTCCTGCTGCTGTCAATGGGCCAGCGCCTGACATGGCAAAATAGTTGCACAAAATACTTGCATGTCCCACTGGAGCCCACATGTATGTTGAATTTCAAGATTCAGGCACTTGTAAAGGGATCATTTAAAGGCTGTCAGCCCCAAACTAAGCATCGCCCATCAATCTGGCCTTGGCTACTGATGTCTAGAATGGTAAATATTTTACTAGACTTATTTATTTTCCTTCCTTTTTGCATTCATAATATAGATATAAAGGCCATTTTCAGTGACATGGTATTTCACTGGCAGAAAGAAAGGAAGAAGAAAAACCTTTTTTTTCTATTTAGATTTATGTCACAGCTTTACAGTTGGTGAGGCAAAGTGTAGCCCAGGGAGTTCTGTAATTCATCCAAAAAAATGCACTATATGGCCGAATTATCTCTGCAAAGCAACTGATTATTTCAAAAGTAGACTTTTACCTCCATAAGAACAAGCTCAGCAGCCAAATGACTCAAAGACATTCCAGACAAAATGACTGATAACCACCCACTCCCTTCTCCCAATTTACTGGAACCTCGACAGCCTCACGCTCCCTCTTGTTTACCACAGAAAGCCACATCACTCTTTCTACATCCAAAATTGCTTTTCCCCAAACTGTGGCTTTTTTTATTGTTTCTGCTCTCCTAATGTGTAGACTAAGAGTTCAGGTGACTGAGGCCCTGAAAGGATTCTCTTCTGGGGGGATTTTTGGTTCCTCCTCCCTGCCCCATTCTGAGGTATTTTCCTTCCCTGGTTGAGGCTGTAATTAGTTACAGCATTGATTTTTGCTTTTATTCAGCACACGCACAAAAAAAAACCTTACTAAAAACACAGTGCAAATGAAGTTCATTCTAATCTGGCCATAAAATTTTACGAGGGATGTAAATCAAAGGGAGGAGTGGCAGCTAATGCTCTGGAACAGTTGAGCCCTGTTCAAGCTTTCTCAATAGAGTTAAATCCCTCCAGGAGCAATTAGCCTAACTAGCTGTTTGGTCCACTTATAAATAACATCACCGATGGAGACGTCTGGAGGTGTCTGCTCTGTGCACATGAGTCTTTGCCAAACGTGCTAAGTGGTGAATGACTTTTTTTCTCTTCTTAATCCACAGCAGGGGGGTGGAGATGTGTATCTGACATGTCCCAGCAGCTTCGCTCACATATTTGTCATGTTTTCCAAGAAAGATATAGAGGGGAAAGTAGGAGTGTCGTGTTCTTTTGGAGTGTCCTCCTACATTGCTTGGTAGCTGTGCATGGGACAGCGTGTCTCAAATGCTGATCCCAAATGCTTTGGTCGAAGTGGCTTAGAAATGACTCTGTGGACAATAAACCTGGGAATGGTTCATGGCTGAAGTCCTTGTCACATCCCCCAAGACATCTGAGACTGGTGAGGGACTTATGGTAGCTCTAGGTGTTAGAAATGGGATTTGCAGAAGGAGGTGATTCAGATGCCACTTGAAAAAAGAAGATGTTGACAGGGGTGAAAGTCTGGGTGCATCCCATGGCTATGCCAGACCTGGAGGTCAGGGGCATGGAGGAGTGAAGCTTTGCCTCCACAAAGCATCTTTTCTGCTGTTATTTGTCTAGAAGGACTCAACAAGGTGGAGATTTCTTTTGTATGTGACCGAGTGACTTTGATTTCTGCATTCAGAGGCATCTCTGTCACATCTGGGACCCATAACCTCAACTAACTCTATGGCCTCATTTTTTCTTTCTGCTTGAGAGTTAGCCTTAGTTTTTCCATGCATCCAGGTAGTTTGAAGCATCTTCTTAGGTTCTGGGGGCTTTTTTAACTGCCATCTCTTTGTCTTTTCTTTTTCTAAGATATGTTGTAAGTATCCAACCTTTGTGGTCTTATGATTGTGAAGGAACCTTCTGCAGTATGTAGAGAGCTCACCCCATAAAACTGGCTTTATAAAATGCTACTTAGATGTTTTCAATTGTAAGGATAAATAAATGCCCAGATCCCTTTAAAATTTGACTTTTCAAAATAAGGCTGAAAGGGCCTCTTAGCCATGAAATCTAAGTGGATTGAGGCCAGATTTGGTCAGGTCCCATGGCTAGGAGGGTAGGATATGACACATACAGACAGGACTATGCAGCTCAACACCAGTAGGATAAAAATGCAGTTGCCCAGAAATCCCAGTAACCTGAGGTGCCAGGGCAGGGCCAAGGAGCTGGGGCAGGAATGAGAGCAACATCATGGTTGTGCATGTATCTATAAACAGAAAAAGTGACCATGAGGATGTCTGACTTACAGGTCAAAACCTTTGACCTCTGTACAGGTCAAAAATGCCATTCATATTTTTCTCTACTCTTAAGGCCAGGAAAGTGGCAACTATTCAGGCAAGGAGACAATGATGGTTTTTACTCTCATCACCCCTTTTCAGTGGAAATTGCGATTTTTTTTCTTTTGCAAAACAATCAAAATTATGCACACTTGATAGATTTTGATTAACTTGTTAAACCTTCCTTTTGGATGGAGCACAGGAAATTCCACTGCTTGTTGCTTTCGTTGTCAATCCTAAATGTCCTTTGAGTAAGGACTGGGTAATCAGTTGATAAGAAATTAAAAAAAAAAAAAATTACAGCCCCTAAAGCCTCTAATCAGAATATTTAATAGCCTTCTGCAAAGATGAGGAGCGGGAAAAGCTCTGAGGTTACACAGTATGCTGTGCTGCTGCTTGTCTTTACTAAAGCATCCAAATCTCAATGCTTCCTTTCCCAGTCTTGTTTCTGCTGTTATTCTAAGGCATGTAGGCTTCTACCACATGTTTATAAGCTGATAAAACCATAATGCCAGGAATGTTTTCCTTCCTCTATTAGATTAACAAAATAAGTGACTTTTCAGATACAGCCCTGTTGACCATACTCTCCACACTAAAACAATAGTGAATAAATGTCATAACTCACAGAGAGGTGAGAAAATAAGGGTTGCTCAGTGTAAATGCCGGTGTAAGATGTGTCTGTGCAGGTCTGTGCTAATGAGAAATGTTCTGCTCTCCTGACATGCTCTCCTCGTGGGAGCGGCAGTATCGCACCACTGGCAACCCTCAGCTGTGACAGGAGGGGTGACATAACTTTTAGTCCAAATATCTAAGAATAAGTCCCATCAGACATGGCTGAGTCCTTCTGCAGCCGCTGTTGAGCGATTCATCACGGAACATGTCAGGCAGCTTTCTGACGACACGGGGTTTGAGTCCCATTAAGACAAAGCAGCCACAGAAAATGCTTTTCATAACGAAGGAGTATTTCAACTGATCTCTAATGAGATTTTCCCAAAGCCATAAATATGCTGCGCTTGATCTGTCGTGCACTTAGAAGAGCCGTGTGTTATGTGAGGCTTTCAGAACAAACACCGACCTAGAGAAGTTTTGGGAATGGGGAAGAGCCTTGAGCCATCAGAGCCAATTACGCTAAACTCCCAAAATATATAAAGCATTTCATCAAGGGAGATCAAAGTGCCTCTCATGGGAAGGAAGAGCTATGGTCTGTCTTTTACCCATGGGAAAACTCTGGGGAAGAAAATGTCTGGCCAATTCTATAGCAGCATTCTTTAAATGTTAACCCAAGAGTTTACTTTACATTTGTCACAGCTTCCCATATGCCCTCATGGGGTCTTGTGAGCTCTGCCTGTACCTACAGCATCCTTTATGCTTTTTGGGGGTGGGACACAGAGCAAGCAAGATGAAGAAGGTGGAAAGTCTGCAAAAGACACAAAGCACAGTTCATGCCCATGGACAAAATAAAGTAGCACCTGCTGTAGATACCTGATGCGTGTTGCCTCACGTAAGTGCTGTGCCATCACCTCAGGTAAAATGGTTAAAACTGTGACCACAAAGAATGAAAACATATTTTTGCAGAACTTGTGTTGGAAATTGTTGCTTCAGACTGTGAAGAGCCCAATGGCTATGAAGAATCCCCAGTTTACATTGTACATATACCATGATGATAGTACCAAGGCTTTTCCTTCAGATCACTGCTGGTCTTTGTGTTTCATAGTGATGACTGGATGCAAAAGAAGTCCAGCTCTGCACTCAAACAGGCATGGAGTGATGCTCACAAGAAGATGCAGGATCTGCATTCACACTTATGGTCTCCAAAACACAAGTTTCCCATGGACAATCCAGTCCTGATATAACCAGAATACTAAATGTTTCTGCTGTGGAAAGTGGTTATGGAATTTGGTTTCAGCTCTTGGATCCTGACTTTGCCCAACACTAAGTCCTTCAAAGGCTCATGTAACATTTCGGAAGTGCTGGATCACAAAGAAGCTCTGATGATGCTTGAGGCTGTTCTGTAACTGGTATAAGCTGGATAATGAAGACCCATTTCTAACCATCCCTTTCTCCCTCAGGCTTTCTCAGCATCACTGATGAGCTGTGATTCTACACCCTCACCATCATGACTTGAAAAGCACCCAGATGTTGCTTTCCACGTTAACTGGAGTTGCACTGACATGGTGCAGTCACTCCTGGCAGAAGGTTCTTCTGCATCAATAGGTATCAGTGATACTGTCTCAGAGGAAAGCATCACTCTGGCTGTCTCTGCTGACTTGATTTTGCTGCTTTCTCCTGAGTTAGGGATGGTTTTGCTGTCTCTCCCTCTTCAGACTGCCGGGACTTGCGCTTCCAATTTGTCTTCTCAAACGACACCAGAGAGTGTTTCCGGGAGGACCTTGTCTCTTGAATTTGTTTCCCCTGTCTGATTCACAGTCTGAGCTTTTTTGATCTCCCAGGGCCAGCATTTCCAGCAGCTCCCTGGGGCTCCATGAAAGGGGAGTAAGGAAGAAGAGTTCACATATGCTACACAGAAATCTCCATATTTTAAAGGGTATCCTGTATCCCCACTGGAATATTTTTAATGGCCCACAAATCAGGGGGAAAAAAAAAAAAAAGGAAAAAAAAAAAGGAAAAAGTTGAAAACCACACTTAAGGCATTCATTGTTCAAAGCCCAGATCTTCTGGGGGCTGCTGTGTTCACGGAGGCTCCATGGGGTTGTGATCTGAGGAAGTCTGTGCTGAGATCCGACTTGGAGACCCCCCTCACCCAGGGCTGGGTGGGGGTGATGGGTCTACTCTCTCAGGCACACACTGTTTATCTTTCAGGCAAATGTTTCCATTTTTGGTAAAGGAAGCAAGAGAAAAGATTTCCAAGGAAGAATATGCAAAGGTATTAGCTATGGAGATTTATACCCTGCTTGTGACGGCCAATGGGGATTTGGTGAAATGTGTGTTAGAAGAGGTAAAGGCTTATTTTTTTCCTCTTTAAAACTCCTAGAGCAGAATTCTCCTCTGCTCATGTCATCCTTTGATGAGACTTAACAGTTACCAAGGCTGACCAAGCAGAAAATGGTTCCTGAGATTTTCAAAAGCACTTGGTAAAACCAGCATTGATTCAGCACGTTGCAGCTTCTGTCTTCTCTTCACATTCTCCATTTGTACCCTCCATGAATCTCAGTTGCTGTGACTAACATAAAGGAAGACCTCCAAAAATCAAGTCTGCTTTCTTTAAGTGAACTTTTAAATACAGAATCACAGAATCGCTCAGGTTGGAAAAGACTTTCAAGATCACCGAGTCCAACCTCAAGTCCAACCTCATATGTGTCTTCTGCATTAGTCTTTGGCCACAGGGTGAGAAGAGGAATCCTCGGTGCTGAGAATGGTCCAGCTTTTCATCAAGGAGATGCATTTTGTGGGAATGATATGTAGAGACTGGATTTAATCTCTACCTGTACTCAAAAGAGCAGCTACTGAGACTGAAGAAATAATATCCCACAGGAAGTAAATGATGGGTCTGGCCAAATATTCGCAACTTATTGTTTAGACAAACAGAGAGAAAAACAATCTTTTCCCATGATATTGTGAAAATAGATTCTCCAAATGTGTCCAGTATCATCTATAAATATTTTCAGAATATGTTTGTTCTACAAAGCCTTCTTGGAATGGGATTTACCTACAGAAGTGTTTGTGCTGTGAACACAAAAGTTAAATTTTGTGTTTACACAAATGTCTTTATAGTTGGGTTTTTTTATTTAAATGTATAGTAAAGTCATGTAATTTAATGTTAAAATTCTTCTGCTTTCTGGTCAGTAGCTGACTAAAGCAAAAAAAAAGTTGTTCATTAGACAACCAAAATGTAATCTCATTTGCTTTCTGAATGTTAAGAATCAAAATGTACTTTCTGTAACTATTCTGCGAGACAAATATTTGTAAGGTCAAAATCGGTATTAACATTTCAGTAGTAAAGTTGTGCAAACCCTTAAAAATGTTGATGATCTGGAAAGGTCAACAGCTGGTAGGGAATTCCCATTATTGCAGCAGAGAAATTGCCAAAGCCATTGTTCATTTGCTAAGACGGTATCTTTTGCAAATATCCTCCAGCACATTAGAGGCCAAAAGTTAAAAGGACTCGATACTTTTCCCATCTTCCCGCCAGCTTACAGTGCCAGTGGGCCCTCTGTTGACTGACCAGTGGCTTGGAACTAGATGAGATGTTTCCACAAGGGAGAATTCCTTTTCCTGTGTTTATCTACAGGATAAGCCATTGATACTTGCTCTTTGCCTTAGCTGCTCTCATAAACCATGGGCTAATGTATATTTTTTCTGCCCAGGCAGACCATGGATGCCACCCCTTGCTGCCACAAATTACTTCTTTCTCCTATTCAGAGATATTTGCCCACTCCTTCTGAAGATGTTCTGTCCATCCTTGGGGATGTTACCAGTGCTTATAAGGGTGAGTGTCAAAAGGATGGAGCCAGTCTTTTCAGTGGTGCCTGGTGACAGGATAAGGGCCAACAGGCACAAACTGGAACCCAGGAGGTTCCATCTGAACATAAGGAAAAAATTCTTTCCTTTGAGAGTGCCTGAGCCTTGGAAAAGGCTGCCCAGAGAGGTTGTGGAGTCTCTTTCTCTGGAGAGATTCCAGACCTGCCTGGACATGATCCTGGGCAACCTTCTTTGGGTGACCCTCCTGGAGCAAGGGGGTTGATGATCTCCAGAGGTCCCTTCCAACACCTACCATACTGTGATTCTGTAATCCTCCTCCTGTCTGAGGAAGGCCAAAATGTGCTGGATCCATGAGCTGGTGTAGGGACATAAGCATCCAAACATCTTTTCTCATTTCAAAGCAGCAGAGGAATACATGGAAATATCCTGAGATTATACAGGGCTCTAGAGACCTCTCGTGGACAAACATGTTTGTTTCCTTCATGCTACATATTTGCATGAGGGATAGGTTGCATTTATTTCCCAAACTTTAACTCAGTTTGGTACTATTAGCAATCCCGTGATAACTCCAAGGCTGAATCTGGTCCTATGGTGATGATCAAGCAAATAATATTTTGCATGTATTTTATCTACTTCCTCACTTTGCTTTGTTCTGCAGTTTATTTCTTTGTTAGGATCTTTGTCTTCTGAAGCAGTATCTGGCAGTGAAAATAATTCCAGATTCACGTAGCTGCTGTACTGCTCTTGACCAAAATGGGTTTCATTTATCTTAATATTTTAACTTGCTATACAATATAGAGGAAGGATTAAAACAGCGACACTAGATTTTATTCCTGTGTCCTTACTTTTGCCCAGAAATCATTTGGATTGTGCTATTTTTTCTCATCCTAAAAACCGATCAAGACTCATGACATTTTGTTGACTTCTCCCCCTCCCTCTGATTTTTTAGTGACAACAGCGGAATGTTTCCATCAACCAGAGATAAATCTGGGGGTACTCATTTCTCAGGCTGTCAAGAGGTGTTCAATGGCTGAAAACCACTAGTCTTAAACAATAAATAAATCAGTGATAGAATTCTTATTTACTAATTAAAAACCAAAAAACCAACCAAACAAAAAAATGTATCTTTTTTGTTGTTGTTGTTCCTTGAGAAATGTGTTAATCTGGTTGGGTCCAGGCCCTGGGAAAATGCCTTCTGTGACATGAGTATTATACCAAAATCCACAGGTCTTTACCCATTTGCCCATGCAGGCATAAATTGCTTTTTCTCTGGGGATTATTCAATTATTTCCGTGATCCTCCTCATTTTCCAGTTCCATCCTTTCCTCACTTAGATGAATTATTGGCGTATAGGTGACCCCTGATATTTTCACTTAACAGAAAGCATAAGGAGAAATGGCTGTTTTCTTCATTGCCCTGGCTCGGTATGAAAATGCCATAAAGTTAAAGGCAGACAAAAAGTTTTATATTAAGGAGATATAATTAAAGAGCCCCCTTGGTTCTCAGTGCTCGTCTCCAGCCTCTGAGAGCAGCCCACCGTGTGGAAGTCAAAGGAAAGGTAATTTTTCTTTTTAATATTGCAATAACTCTAAGCTATTTCAAGAGAAAATCTGCTGACAATTTTGGACAGAGAGCTACATTTCAAAAATAGATTAAAATCTTGGCAGGAGGAGCCTGATTTCACAGGAAAATTTCGATCTACCAGAGAACCAAAAACCAAACTCACAGGATATATTTCAGCTGAATACACTTTGATTTTTGCCAGGGGAAAAACATAGATTGGGTGCTTTCTTTTTCATTCTTTTCTGTAATTTTTCTGCAGAGGAAAGAACATGGCAAAACTTTTTCATCATCCTTTTGATTGTAGTTGCAAAGCTCTAACGAGGGAATGGAGAAGAAGAGGATAAAGCTGTTGGGAATCCTACCTCTCCTTTTCCCAGACTCTAATAGGAATGCTTTATATTCTGTGCTCTAAGCAGATTTTACATGGATTTTACAGTAGATTTTAGAGTAAATTTCTCTCTTCAGTGGGTTACTCTGCTCAGCTCCTCCAACTGCAAAATATTAACACCATTTTTTAATTTATTCTTGCCCTCGTGCTGACTGGAAACCAGTAATACAATTCTGGGCATTTTTCAGACATCAGAAAAAGATTGGAGCAATGTGGTAGTAAGTTTTTAATTTTGTTTTGTTTTATTTTGTTTTGTTTTTCTTTTTCTCCCCTTTATTGCAGTCCTGGCTATCAGTTGTATCCAGGCCAAACATGGATCTGGAATCCCAAGTTCTTGCCCCATTTTGTTCCCTATCTTTACCTAAAGCTTTCTGGTTTCAGTTTAACAAACCACCAAGAAGTTTGAGTCTGGATATTATTTTTTGTGGTACATCTTATCGGCCAATTAGTGTTTTAATTTAAATGTACAAGTGCCTATCTCTCTGTTCACAGTTATTCTGCCTGATATAAAACAATTGTTTGGTTACAGGCTTCATGAATCAATGTTATCACGACTCGTGAAGTATCTTATTTGCTTTGTGATATGAATGTTTAGCATATTTTTAAATTCTATTTTCTTGGTTTTTACTTTTGTGTGCCATGAAAACCAGAGTGATCTCAGCAGGCTATTTTCCTGTTGTTAAGCCTTGAACCCTAATCTGAAGGAAACAAACCCAGCTCCTCTTATTTTCAAACAGATAAGATTTGCAAGGTTATTAATCACAGGTTCAAATGGCTACACTGGGAATTGAAAATGATATACAGTTTTATATAAAACTTGTCAACATTTATTACAGAGACGGACCATCCGTCCAGTGGGAGCCTTAGAAAGTCATTATGTGTCTGGTGTATGATAAAGAGCCATTTAACTGCATAAACAGCCATGACATCATTCTGAACTTACATGTTCTTTCATCTGCCCCTAAATGATACCATTTCTTTTTGGCTGTTGCCCTGAGCTTTGATTTTGGATGGGAGAGTTCTTTCTCCTCCTGTGTATCATTTAATCTCTCTCTCTTTTTTTTTTTTTTTTTTTTTTCAATAGAGCAAATAGCCACTGTTAGGTTTATTTTTCTCAAAGATCTGAAAGAGCTTTCTGGCTGGATTTGGAGGATTAGCTCCTGGGCAGGTGTAAATCAACATTATCCCACAGAAGTTGGCTTCCATCAGACAAGGGTTTAACTCATGGTGTTTAATCTTGGGGAATTTGTATGCTGGAAAACATAAGAGTATATCTTCCCCCACATAAACAGGTCCTGGTAGGCAATGAACACATGGAAAGAAGACAATCCTCAGCTTGCTTTATGACCTTTCTGTGCATTTCTCAGACATTAAACCTATTTCGTGGGTGACCGATACTTTAGGGCTGCCCAGCCTATGGGCTACACTGACAAGTGATGACACAGATAACTTCAAAAGGAGATTAATTTGGTTTTGCTGTAGCTTCCATAAGCACTAAGAGTGCCCAACAGGCTTTACCTGGAAAGTCTTTCAGCATGCGTTGAAAGTTTTTTTCATCATTACTATGACAAAGTTGTGTAAAGCCTTCATAAATATCCCATCAAAATCTTCCAGCGACCATTTGGTGTTGAAATAAACTGCCAAAGTTGCTTGAAAAGGATGATATATATATATATAAATATATATATACTTACGTATATATATTTTTATATATATAGGTGAGGAG
>WUAM01000237.1:1581419-1649404 GCA_024336885.1 Actenoides hombroni | reverse complement strand
ATATATTTTTATATATATAGGTGAGGAGATACTTCGCAGCAGCTCATGGTGAGAAGGGACCCCTTGCATGGGTGCCACGGTGCAATTGCAGCTGCCATGGGACACCCCAGATGCCCTCCCCATTTACTGCCGAGGACTGTGCTGGAGTAACTGGTGATAAGATCACAGTATGCAATAAACCTACCAAGTCCCTTCCAAGGGATAAAAGATGGGAAATGAAGTGTTTTAAGTGCAGCCAGATTGCTGTCCTAGGCCGGGGAGAAAAAAGGAAAAGCAATGAAACTGGTATTTGGAGAAGTGGTCTCTGAACCTTGTAAAATTGTGTTTGTCATTGAGAAATTACGTTCTGCGGAGAGTAATAAATACAGGCTTTTTGCAACCGGTGGTGCCGCAGCCTTGAACAGGCATCTGGGGGGCTGAGGATACCAAAGGGCAAAGATGTGTCAGAAGTGAAGTGGAGAAACCAAGATAAGAGTCTTGCAGAATGACAAAGCTTTCTCCTGTTTCTTTCTGGGATTCCTCACTCCAAGAGTGAGTGCAGGGAGACAGCTAGAGAATTGATGGGTTTTCCTGCATGCATGCAAAATGGTGGTTGTTAGAGCAGAGGAGGAGAGCAGTGTGTCGTACAGCAAAGGTGGTGGGGACTTTTGTTGCAAATCCACAAAGGAAAAATAATAACAGTTTGCTTTTTTAAAAATCTGTTAAAAACAATAGTCTCCTCTGATGACCAGCCACTCTTCCCTTATGTGTATACTTACTAAACATCATTTCAGTTGCTGTTTGGAGCTCCTGTACTCCACTCCCATTCTTAGAAGGTCTTGTGTCACTTCTAAGTAGACACTTCTTCAGAAATCATGCTGGATCGTCCTTCAGAGTAAAGGAGAGTCTCTATATTCCATTTTTTTTCTGGAGAAAACAAAGTATTTTCCATTGCTTTCTAAACCTGATGAGCATCTAGTCCATCTTCCCTGCACAGCTGCTGCAATGGCAGAATGCTCCTTATAAGGTTGACTATAATCTGGCAGAAAATACCCCTAGTCTTTAAAAATCTCAAAATATCAACAAAAACAATGCCAGGAGAGGATAGAAGATCTTACTGGAAATGAGATTTCCACAGGGCATTTCTCTGTCTTCCAAGATATGGATGCTCCTCTCATCTGAGATCACAGTCACAGAAGAAGTTGTTGGGATGTGACCATGGTGTAGCTAGCTGTAACGGTGTCAGCTTTGAACTGGTCACTAGCTAAAGTCCAAAATAGGTACCTCACATCTCAGAGGAGGTTTAAAGCCTGTCCTGAGCTTTACTTTGCTGTAGGTAAGTCCAGTTGAACTCCAGGTGTAAAACACTCCTGTGAAACATCAACAGCAGAGGAGCTCTTCCCTGCAGGGTGGATATTCAGTGTAGACAATCCTCCCTGCAGCCATCAAGTGGGGTCTTCACTGCTGCCACTGCTGTTAAAATATTATACTTGCTGCTATTTGGAAGAAGACATTTTCAGGAGTTGGCTGCTCCTGAAGGCCCTGGTGGTCATAAGTAGCTGAAATGGCTGTATTTGAGGGTAAAGTTTCTTGGGAATGGGAGTGATTTGCATGAGTAAAGGGTTTACAAATGGGTTTTGTCAAAATCCACACACTGCATTTAAAGGGAACAGAATGTATGTGGGAAAAGACATCTTGTGGAAGCTTGCTCTGTTAGTGTTTTAACCTCACTGGAGGTATTTTTCCCTGAAATGTTCATATAATCTCGAATGTCAAGATTTTATTTTTTTTTTAATAAAAAAGACGACTTGATTACTGGCTAAAGCTGATACTGTGAAATGCTCCGCTCTTGGGTAAGAAAAAAAAGGTTCACTGTTTATGCAATTCTAAATTCTTCCTTTTAAAATAAAATTTACAGCCTCCTGAAATGGCTTGTGCAGACCTCCCAGGCTTTGATTTCTCACCGAGTTTTTGAAATGCATATTAACCCCGAGACTGGTAACAGACTGAAATAATTACACTCAATGGTAGGTGTTAATGCCTTTGACATCGCCTGCCAGTCGTCTTCATGTTTGTGAGAAATTTATGTACTGACTGCCCAGCATTTTACTGCCAAACTGTATTCTTTTTACTCCTCTTAGGGATTACCCTCCATGCCATGAATCTACTTGTTCATTTATCAGAGCAATTCCTCAAGCCAGATTTATTTCAAAGAAGAAAACAAAGCATGGGCTACAAATTGCTCAAATTGTGGTGAGGTTTTCTGAGAAGGTTCATGTACACCACTCATGCTTTTGCTGTGCACTGGTTGAACGACAGAGCTAAAACTGGTGAAGGTAGCTTGTGTATGCTGTAACTTCAGGCAATGTGGTGAAAAACAGCCTCCAGAACTGCTGAGATATGGAATTGGGAGGATGTCTAACAACAGCAGCTTGGTAAACCTCCCCCTCTTAGTCTTTGTCTTGGCTAGGAAAGATGGTGGGGTTGGTTTTCCAATCCCCTGGGTTAAACATTAGCTGTCCCACTGCAAAACCATAATGGGGATGAGAAAATTCTGTCTTTCTTGTGGACTAAACTCAGCTATGGTGGCACTCGATCCATCTCCCAAGTGGTGCTCACAGTCAGCACATGTGGAGCCTCACTTCTCCTGGCTTGGTCTTGTGAATCCCATTTCTTCTCTTCACAAACTCTACCTGCTCTTCCTCCTCCATTTCAGACTACATCTTGATATTGCATGTGTTATCTCTGTGATTAAAACCAAAACAAATCAAGAGGAGGCTCAAGTCTCTGCGCAAACACACCATAGTCTATGTGTGCCTTGTGGTATCTTCTGCCTCCAGACCCCCAGAGTAAGAACTGAGGAACATGCAGTTGAAGATAACTCAGAAATTGTCTTTTGCCAGCTTTTCAAATGCTGGAGCCTAAACCTGCCTCTTGGAGGTCTTCTGTGGCCTTTGGAGAGAGAACAAGGGAGGTCATCCTGGAGGGAGGCAGGAGGGGAACAGCTAATGGAAGACTGAAAGCTCCACCCCAGAGGTGGTTTGATTCTCCATGCTCTCACAATAGCTCTGCTTCCAAAAGACATATGCAACAGCACTGGAATCATTTCCAGTTTGATCATCTAAACAGGGGCAGAGGAGTGATGTGTTTGCTTCCTATAAATGACTTTGAAGGGACAGCTGTTTATGCAGGTAACCGACCTTCAACACAGACAAGTCACCTCACTCAGAAAAGTCAGAGCTTGATGAGGTTTTGCATTGCATCCTGGTTCTAGAAGAGATGAAAAAGCTGCTTTTTAGTCCACACTGAGGTGTGGCAGCATCTGCCATCCCATGTGGCAGAGCTTCAGAGCACAGCATGAGGCACTAATACCGCTGCAGGAAACACTGATTTGTGTTGGGCAGATTGGATTTGGGCTTTATTTTTCCAGGTGGTTGTGGAAGAGGCTGGTTCTTACATTGTGATGATGAATGCGGCAATTTTCCTATCAGGTTCTGACATGTTAAACTCTTCTGGGTGATGCTGAGGAGACTATAAGAGGATTTAAACACCTAAACAATTATAATTATCTGCAGCCAACACTCTGGTCTGTCGATAGTTGTGCTCAAAGCGAAAGTGTTGAGTGAAAACTGAGTGACAAGTAGGAAAAAAAAAGAGGCATGGAGAAGGAGGAGCAACATCTCCACACCTTCTGTACTTAGCAGAAGGGATTTGTTGGGCATATGTCCCATAAAGCAGCATCTGCAGCCCACGTTTATTGCTCTGAGGAGGTGCTCTCCAGGAGCCTGCCTGGCCTCGGGACAGCTGCGTGCAGTGTACACAGCCTGGCTGCAGGGCTGGAAAATAAATACAGCACCATGGAGCATTTGTCACCTTCCACAAGTGTTTCACCAAGTGCCTCACTCCTTGGTGACATCTTGTTTGGACTGTTAGCTTAAAGAAACCTGATGCCTCATGAACGCCTCGAAGGGCATGTTCTGCTCTCCAGGGGCACACTCGTTCTCTTGTCTCTATTTTTATTTTCCCTGTATAGGGATTTTTCTCATCACCCTGGGATTTAGTTATTTCAGTGTCTACTGTTCGTGTACGGTAGGTAACCCACACAATCTTGTTGTGGACTGTTTCCAGAACTTTAGATTCATTTTGAAGTCTAAAAATTTGATAACAGGTATTTCATAGCTCTTGCTTTTAAATTCATCAGAAGCGAGGAAAGGGAAGATCGGTGGAAAGTTATTTTCCTCTTGGTCTAGGGACCTTTGGAGAGTTTTGCTAAAACAGTAGAGTTCTTTAATAAGGTTTTCAGCTACACTCCATCAAATTGTGTGGCTGAACAGGGAAATAGCCAGACCTTTGAACTATTTTCGTGGCTCCTCATCATTCACTTCTGCACAGGACTCTCTCATAACAATGATCCCGAATAGAAAGGCGGGAGACGTCTAATACATGAGCAGTGTTTCCTGCCAGGCCTCAGCTTATCTCAAAGAAACTGGAAATGATCCTACATCTCTGCAGAACCACGGGTTGCATTGCAATCATTTTATTTTCATTAATACCTTAGTTGGGTGTAAACCTGGAGGAGGTCCTTTGGCTTAGACCTCTGCAGAGAATGTGGTACAGATGAAACCTCCCTATGGCTTGAAAGAGACTCTGTGAACTCAAAAATATGAGATTTCAGTTAAAAAAAAATCAGAACTATCCTCAGACTCATTTATCTCCCCCTGCAGTGAAAGTGCCACAGGGATTGGGTTCCTTTGAAGTTAAGAGAGGAGAAGGGAGGTCGGTGTCTGGGGGGAGGCATTGATCCAAAGAGCTGTCTCTTCTGGGTTAAGAACAAAATTGCAATGGGTGAGTTTGTAAGAAGCAGATCCTTTCTGACATGGGGCCCACAGGGTGGTCACGCAGAGCTGAGAGGTCTCCAGACCTCCCATCTTGCTATGCAGGAAGCTCATGTAGAAAACCTTGGTGTCCCAATGTTGATCTCCCACTGCCTCTGCCAGCTTAGCACCAAACTACCTGAAAGCCTTGCTGGACAAAGGAGACCCAAAATATTAGTGAACCTTTAGCTGAGTTTACACCCCTTATCCTGATTCTGGGAGATGAGTGCCTTTTCGGGCACGTGGGAGCTGAGGGGTGGCCAGAGCCACGCTGTCGGCAGACCAGCTTGTGGCTGGGTGTTTCGGGTCCGGTTGTTGGCTGGGGGTGGGAGAATGTGTCTCTCTGTTCGATATGAGCTAATCAGCTCTTGTGGGAGGCGAGAGAGCAGGGCTGAGCCCAGAGCAGCAGCCAGCACCACGGTGGCATATTTCCTCTTGCAGATTAAAAGTCCTTTCTCTAACCTCAGCAACACCCGCTGCCAAAGGCATTGTTTTACAGGGCGCTGTAAGATGCTGCCCATTAAACAGCAATTAGTCTGTGTTGGATACACAGACTGCTCTCTCTCCCAGATGGCCAGTTATTAAGATATTTATGGTTAATATGAATTTCCCCTGCCATAAATCACTGGCCTTTATACCTGCAGGGAAGTCACGGCAATCAGCGACCCCGCTCAGTCAGCCCGGGCAATGAGTGCTGTCTTGTAAAATAAAGATTGTAACAACTTATCGTCATCGTAAAAACAACAGGAGAGGGAAAAATCCCAGTGCTGGTATCTGATAACGTGCTATAATCAAGCGCTTGCATATCCTCTTCGAGGAGGCTGGTAAATGGAAAGTTACACGGATTCATTTGTCACTCGAGGACTTCTGGACAAGAAGCCAAAGTCTGTTGCAGTTAGATGGGTGGGAGGATGAAGGAGCAGTAATGCAGACAGCTTGCAGGAGGACTGTGCCAGCAGATGTGGGGTGCACCTCACCCAGTACAGGGAGCTGCAGGAAATGCTGGGTTTTAAGTAACTTCGCTGGGAAATGGGAAACCACCCTCTGGGACGTGCTACAGTAGGTGCTGCAGGCTAAAGTTAGTCCCAAATCAAGGTCATCCTGAGATGTGTGCATGGTTTCTGTGCAGTTTAGACGCTCTGAAAACCTTAAAAGCTCAAAACTAAACCTTCCAAAGCAGTATAAGGCATGCACATGCCACACTGTTTTTCTCTCATAGTTGGCATTTGGGTGTAGAGTTGTTATGAGCAACATGAAATCATGCAATGTATTTCTACCTTTGGGGCTGATCTCATTTTTGCCCTGTGATTTTGGTGTTGTCAGAAACTAATGATCATATCAACACTGAGTGGATCTAAACACAGATCTCTGCACCAGGGAAATCACGCTCCCTTTCCTCTGTTTTTTTTTTGTTTGTTTGTTTGTTTTGTTGTTTTTTGTTGTTTTTTTTTTACCTATCTGGCAAACTTTAACTCTGCAAAGTAACTTTCTCTAAAGCACCTTAACTGACAGCGGATGGCAGGGGGTGACACATCCTCCTCTGCAGGTTTCCAGCTCCCAAGCAGGTTGTTGGGTTTTTTTCCCCATCCATAAGACACTGCTGACCCCACTCATTTTACTGCCACCAGACACGTTATCTTTCCTTTCAGGTGTTTCCTCCTGTCTTAAACATCACGACAAGGGATTTCACACATACCTCGCACAACAACGTGCCTTTTGAACGCTGCTGAAGTCAACTGACCATCCTTGCCCTCCCTGCTACACCTTCCTGTGTTTTGCAGAGGGAAACCCAGACCTGTGCAAGGTCTTTGCCTTTTCAAGGTTTAATCCCTTGCAACAGCCCTGCTAGCGCTAGTATATTTTCTTCCAGTGTCAGTTTACGGCTGCTTTAGTACCATCTGAGTAGCGTGGGCTGGTTAGAGAGTTAATACAGTGATGAAGGGATAGAAAAATCAGCTTTTGAGGTCTTGTGCTGAATACACAGGAGCTGTTAAATGCATTGTCAGTAGATGGCACTATTTTATACTTTATGAGGACACAGCGCAGGTAGGGAGGGAGAGGTACAGCTCAGAAGATGATGTAGACACTGATCCACTCTTTCTCACTCAGTACAAAACTGCTCCACCAAGACCAGCGCAGAAAAGGTGAGGGGTTTGTTCCCTGCGGTTTCCTCGCATCCCTTTGCTTGTGCTCAGCCTTTTGGAAAGGTTAAGGTTTAAGAACAATCTCTGGCATTTGTGGTTCTTAGGAAGATAAACTCCTGTTGCCATGGGATGGGAGAGATGCGTTTGTGTGGGTGTTAAACATCACTAGCTAACCTTGCTTGGAAAATATCTGTATATCGACAAACTGCTGCAGATGGTCTCATTTGCTCCCAGCAACTTGCTAAAAGTGGGCTAAAAGGGGTGATATTTTTACACCTCTGAGGCCCAGAGTTTCTTATGGAGCAACTGAGAGCAGCTTTCTTTCGGCTGGACAGGATTTAAAGGTTTTTCTAATGTAAAATGGCTCTGGGTGTTTTATACCTTGGCATAAATTATTCTGTGATTAATACTGTGCTGTAACCTCGCTCAGGTAAACTACAGGAGGAAGGAAAGGTGAAAATTGGGGCAAAATGTGACTTTCCTGGTATCCCTGGTAAAGCAAGGATAAAAACAGTCTGTCTCCCCAGCCTAATTCATTCACCCACTGCTGTAACACCAGCATAATCCTGGAAAAACCCACCGGGTGACTCTGGTTGGAGGCTGGGGTGCTGGAGCAGAGTTTGGCCACTGTCTGTCTGTCTGTTTGTCCTCAGGAGCTGCTGACACCACGGTGGTGTTGGACGCAGCCAAACAATGCCGCGGGTGTGAGGCCAAAGCCACCCTGTTTGATGCCATTTCTTCAGAACTGGATGAGGTTTATTTTGGAGGCTTTAAAAGTCAGAGAGTTCAAAGTGCAAAAATGCTCATCAGAGTTAACATATATTTTGCCTTTAAGTTAAAAAAAGAAAAAAAAAGAAAAAAAAGGAATCTGTCCTTCAGTGCTAAATCCCTTATAATAGGAATTCTTGTCATCCTCTGACAGTGACATTTTTATTCCCTTTAGTAACTGATTTTTTTTTTTCTCCAGAGCCTCCCTTTGTTTTAATTCTTGCCATATTTTACTTTTCTTTTTATTTGACATCTCAGGGAACTATTGCCATTCCACTAGTGTGGTACTCTGTCCCTTTGTACAGGTATCATCTCTTTTTCTGCACTAAAACCAAATAAAAGACATGTCTGAAGAGCAGTAAAACCCCCTGGTCTTTGCTAATGCTGGTCAGCAGAAAGACTAAATGGGTCCCATTTACACCCAAGTCCTTTCCCCCTCTCTGCCCTCCTGCCTGCTGCCTTTCCATTGCTGATGCAATGTTGGATTTGTAAAAAAAATCCTGACTACTATACTGGTTTTATCTTGAGGAACATCTAAATCACTTAGAAGTCTGTTGGCTGAACTCAATAAATAAATAGCAGAAAGCTCACTAGTAGCCGTGAGTTATGGCTTTTCTGTCACTGCTACGCGGGGTTGTATACAGCAGCTGCACTAACAGCAACCCCTCTATTAGCATATGTTTCTTTTAATCCAGTTCTGAAGAATTAAAGCAGTGTTCCCGGCGTTGGAGAGCGTGGCGTTTTATAAACTCTCCAGATTAAGTTCTGCCCAGGCGGTGTTTCGCTGCCGGGAAGGAGTCACGAGGGTTTGTCCGTGGTCCCTTCTTACTGGATGCAGAGATGATGCTCAGCCCTGGTCACCGCTTCGATGTGATGGAGAAAATCATCTGGTGTCGTGAAAATCTCCAAGGAGTCAGCAAAGCCCAGAAAAGTAAGAAACGCTCTCTCCTGCCAAGGAACTGAGACCAGCTTCGTGCAAAAAGGAAAGTAGAGTCATCCCTGATGTTCTGA
The DNA here is from genome assembly GCA_024336885.1 of Actenoides hombroni. NCBI lineage: Eukaryota > Metazoa > Chordata > Aves > Coraciiformes > Alcedinidae > Actenoides > Actenoides hombroni. Next base: position 1,640,628 of record WUAM01000237.1, on the reverse strand, counting down.
ACTTCTTTCCATGTCTCCGGATGTGTGTGTATAGCCATATAGATGCTAATGTTGGTGTAGACATCATGACGTCTGTAGCATCAAGTGAGAACAACGTATATTTATTCCCACTATGACAGTACACACGATTAGATTGTATAAAAATAGATATGATCTCCATCTGAGCACATCCACTATGTATATTAACTGTAACCTATCCATACCAGTCATTCTGTACATGTCTATGACCAAGATCTAGTGTAACATATGGCTTTTTTTGTGTCAAAAGTACACATGGCATCTGTGATTTAAGGAAACAAATAACTCTAATCATTCACTTGTCTTCTCTGGTTACAAAAACTAGGTTTTAGTTACCTACATTTTGAATATATTTCCTATGCCACTGAACAGTAAAGGCTTGGGTGGTTTTTAAATATTCTGAATTTTCATCATGCAAAAACCATAGTAAAATACTAAATTTTCCATTATTTTTTATTTTTATCCAGGATAGCAGCATGACTCCATCCTGTTCTCAGCTTTTGACAAAGCTAACAGCTATAGGTTCATTTACAGGTTTTTTTTTATTACGACCTCATAAAAGTATTTACAATATTTCATTGTATTTTAAACCAAAAGCACTGAGAAAAAAATGCTTTACATAAAAATGCCCATAATTTTCCGGATCCCTTGTCACTGTCTGAAAACCTTATCAGAGTTCCTCATTACTTTAATGGTATAGGATTAAGGGTAATGAAGAAACATTTAGGGTTCTGCAAATCACTTTGATTTTGTTGTATAATGTAACAGCCCTTCTCGCTGATTTACTACTCTGTTGTTTGAAATAGCCTATGGTATTTATCAGTCTTGGAGGAAACTCTGTTTCCTTGAGCAATTAACTACTCAGGCTAAAGTTGCATAATTCTTTTCTTTAATTCTTTTTTTTTTTTTTCTTTTTTTTTTTTTTTTTCCCCAGGAACATTTGTGGATGAGAAATAAAGAACCCTCTGCTGGATCCTACCTTGATGTTTAGTGGAGTAGAGATGAATATGTTTGTTGCAAATTTTCTTGCAACCATTATGATTGCCTAGATATTTTCCCTTTTTGAAGGTTAAAATAAAGGTCACTTGTCATTATCAAATTGGTTTTACTTCTATACTTTTGGTAATTTTCATTTGCTCATTTTGATTCTCATTTTCCATTTGATTTTCAGTTCAAATTTGTTTCCCTAGTTGCCCGCATAGATTTCTCAATTTCCTCACTGAGGGGGGTGTTTCTCAAGTTAAAAAAAAAATGTTATGAAATGCAACACTCACATTCAAACAGAACAATAACATTTCTATTATAATGCTCATAAAATAAAATAAAAAAATTAATAAAATAAAATAAAATATAAAATAAAATAACCCAAAGAGCTCCAAAATCATCTGTATAAAAAAACCTTTTAAACATGTTGTAAGTTTCATGTCAATTAATTCTGATCTCTCAGCTTTTCCTATCCACTAGCTCCTGAAGAAAAAAGTCCTTTCCCTAGCAAATTTACCAACTTTTGCAGGAAGATGCCACGCCTTGAGGTGAGTACGGTGGCATAAAGCCAAAAAGAGGTGGCTTCTTGGCTTATAGTTTTGTCAGCAAACCCCCTGCCACACAGTTTCAGAGGTGAGCACGCTCCCGCACTCTCTGCAAAGCCATTTCTTCCACTTGGGATTTGGATTCCTCTGTGATCTGAACTGAGGCTGCTGCTTGACCTGGGGATTGGGAATGCTGAAGCACCCCGAGTTCACGGGTAGTTCAGTGCATGCGGCGGCACGTTGGGCTTCAAACAGATCGCTGGCGTCGTGTCTAAAATGTTTCAGAGCTCCCCAGTGCAGCAAACTCCTTTAAGCAATGTAATAATGGAGGATTAAAATAATGTGCCTGTGGTTTTGCTTTTACCAGAAGGAGATGAATGTGTAGTGGGACCAGTTCTTTAATTCCCTTTGATGAATTTTTCCCATGGTATGCATTAGCCAGGTGAAATTCATTGTCAGTTTGGAAAGCCTTTGTGGAAGCACAGAGTCACTGAGGGTTAACTTGTCCCAGCAGGAGAATCGGGAATTGGTCATGACATAATTGTGGTGGCAGAAAATGAATACCCACCAGAAAATGTTGATCAATGCAATGTCTCTGGAGCTGGAGGTGTCTGAGTGGAGTAGGTGAGGAAAGAGTACCAAAAGGTCTAGGAATGCCTCGGAAGCCTGGAAAGTGATGAATATTGTTAATAAGGCACGTGTGTCCTAACAGGCACAAGAAATTTGGTATGGAGGAGAGGGTGCTGGACGTGACTCTCTTCCCAGTCCATTTTCTTAGGACATGAGCTCATGTTGTAATTCCTCCATTTCCAAATTGCATGAGGAATGCATCCATTATCTGGTGGTGCATTTAGTCCTGTAAACTACTAGATAAATATATATAATATATAGATAAATTACTAGACAAATATACACTGTGAAACAACTTGAAATGACTGTGTCATTAAAACAAAATTGATAATACCAAATTGATGGTTTGTCACACAGCAAAGACACCGTGAGGAACAGCCATGCAAGGCTTTAGAAGCACCTACCTACAAAAGGCATCGTAGGCATCCCATAAAAAGTTTTTCCCTTGAAAAGTAATGATTATAGAACATGACTTTATAGCCAGCAAGACCACTGTCAAAAGCATAGGAAAAATCTAAGGGTTTACAACCTACACTGAGTCCAGCCTTGTAGGATTTCACAGAAGCATAGAATGTTAGGGGTTGGAAGGGACCTCCAAAGATCATCGAGTCCAACCCCCCCTTGCCAGAGCAGGACAAAACTAGAGCAGACCAGATCATGCAGAAATGCAATTTGGAGAAGTTTAATCCCACGTCTGTTGTTTGGAAGTCCCTTCGCCGAATTCACTGAGCTCAGATTAGTGTCTATTAGGTTCTGGCTACTTGCTTTAGAAATTTTCCATGGTTTCTTTTTAATATCCTTGGTCTTGTAAGCAGAGCAGTAGCATAGGAACCATAATATATCATGTGCTATGTTATACCACCAGTATAATCCTATATTGCTATTGGGAGATAACAATATACTTAAGAACTTAAGGAATCACAGAACAATTTTGCAGTGTAATCAGTGCTACCAAAAGCCCTCTCCCAACACTTTTTTTTTTTTTCCTGGGGGGTGGGTGAAGGAGGAGGGAGAGATTTCAAGCTAATTCTTTCCATCTGGGCTTCATTTACGGATTATGTGGGAAAAGGAGAGATTAATACATCGGAGGAATGAACACGCATTAATTTGCCATCTGCAGATGTAAACAGGAAGCCCAACACGTTGTGCCTTAATACGTGCTTATTGGTTTAGTGAGGAAAGATGAGTTGAAAGATGGGTCTTATGCTGAAAATATTTTAGTAAATTCTAATAAGATCTTATAAACAAATGTGAGTCCAAAGCTTTTCCAAAAAGGGGAAAAGAACGTTGTCCTTGGATACAAAAGCAGCTGATAGGAGGGAAAAAAAAATCCTTTGAATGAATTTGGCAAGAAAATCTCTCTTGTTTGAGATTATTTTTTCTTGAAGTTTAATTTTTTAAAAATTTTTTCTCTGAATTGAGCATGTAAACAAACCCCCCTGTTCAACATTTGAGCTTCTGCCGCTCCTTTTAAAATTTAATAACTGGCCTCAAGAACTGACAATGCTTTTAAAGCGTAAGTTTAAGAGTAATCCATTTGGACTGTGATGGCTGAGGGAAAGAGGGATGATTTTCAGCCCTGGCCTTTCGTTTTCATTTCCCATGTATTCATTTAGACTGGACCAGACCACCTACGTGAGGTGTAACCCGGAGGTCTTCCTGCTTTGCTCCCAGGTGTCAGGATCTCATCCCTTTCCATGGTTTCACTCCCTGAAATACATATCCCTAGATTTCCTGAGCGTGCTTCTCTGGAGAGTTGGAAGCTGAGTAGTTAGAGATGACAACGCTTCTTCTTTCCCAAGACCTGTAGCTTAACTCTCACCTTCCTGTCCCATGTCAGGGGATGGCCACTCCAGCTCCACTGCCTCGTAACCACAACAGAAAATGTGGCGATGAGGTTTCCCACCACCTGCACATGCAGGATGCCAGCAGCCAAATGGGGATGGGGACACAGCAAGAGCACACTGCAACATCACACCCATGTAAAGTTGCAAAGAGGTCCCATGATGTTGGCAGTGTTTCATTTCCCTTAGGCTCAAAAAGCCCACAGCAGGCTGTGTGTGCTCCCTGGTTATCCAAAGGATGATTTTTGCCTGTCTGGGCAGCAGTTATCACACTGGGGTTCATAAATGCTCCCAGGGAGGAATACTCAGGTCTCTGCAGACAATTGATTCTTTCAAGCCAAGAGTGTTTATTTGCCGTCCCTGATTTGAGACAGCGATCAAGACTGTGAACAATAAAAGTCAAGCCCTGGCATTCATAGTTTTACACAAAGTTTATTTGAGAAATTAGGGCAGGTTGCTTTTATGGCTGGCTACAGAAATGCCTCAGTCCCTCCTCCTCATTTTAGCCCATTTATCCAGCTCTTGGGATCTGCTGTGGATGTGGGCATTCTCATTGAGCCGGCTGTGGAGGGCAGGATGCTCCCTGCACTTGAATGGCGTGTCCTTTCATCCCCACGCACCTCACTCACTCCTTGCCCAGCAGTCTGATGCAGAGGTGTGCTTGGTGCTGGTGCAGTATGAGTTTCATTTTTAAGGAGTGTGTGAGGCTCCTCAAGACAGCTAGAATCCCACAAACCTAGAAGATAACTTATTTAAACCTCAGGGAAGTCCCCTTTCCTGCCCATATCCCCAAATGTATCCTCTATATTAATATTTTTTTTTCAAGTGCACATGTATATATGTGTGTGTATCTACCATTAATTGTGGGGGTTTATAAATTTCCATTCCTGTCTAATGACTTGTAACAGGCAATGTAATTACCAGTTCTTTTTATTGCTATTATAATGATTCAAACATGCATACAAAAAAAAAAAAAAAAAAAGTATAGTCCACCTAAAGAAATGGCTGCTGTAAAATTCTATATATATTTTCTCCTCATAGCTTTAAATTAATCCACTTTTATTAGGGTGCTTGGCAAAAGAATTAATCGGAAACTGAGTCCAAACAGATTAGGATTTATTGTAGCTCTGTAACTCTGCAGAGTGGCTTGATGGATTTAAACCACTTTTACAATTAAAAAAAAAATAAAAAAATAAAGCAAACAAATTATCCTGGCTGAAAAGCTGGAAAACCAGTCTCCTTTCTTGTGCTCTGCGATTTGAACCAGCTGAGATGATAAACTCTGACTCCGAGTCTTTCAGCAAGGAAGACTGATGAACTCAGACCAAACTGTGTTTAGGAACTCGGCTCTTCACAGCTACCAGGGCGCCTGATTTCCTCGCAGATGCTGCTCAGTGTTACAGCATGATTCCCTCTAGACCTGTGGTGGAGAAGTTGAGGGGCAGAGCCATGGGCAGCTCCTCAAGCCAGGCCAAGATTTGTTGATTTCCACTTTTGAAGGTTAATCAAACATTCAGCAGGGTGGAGAATGGATTATCGAAGTTTCGCAAGAAGCGCTCTAAGCCTCAAGGATGCTGAACTAGCCCATCCTCATCTCTTTAGATATGATGTAATTTTGTAGCCCTTTATTTTATTTTGAGTCCTTTGTGCAGAAAAGCAAACCTGGTTAAAGGTTATTTATCTGTCATTATCTGCGATGGCCTGTAAGATCCAGCGCCTGTCTGTACCTTGCAATGATGAAAGCTAATCCTGGTGGCAAGTCCGTGGGTGCTGAGGGCTCTGAACAGAGCCTGTGGTTGCAATGGGCTGGGCAAGTGTTAATTAATCCTCTTCTCCTTTGGAGGAATGTTTTCCAAGACTCATTTTACACCCTTTAAATCAAAGCACTGAGAGTTTCCTTTGTATGCTTTGATAAATGCTTTCTTATTATTTATATTACTGCGGTCTCAAGAAGACATTGGGGTCCTGTTGTAATAGGTGCTGTACCAAACCTCTCTGAAGAGCTGACAGTTTAAATAGCTAAGGCAAAAATCAGAGGTATGGAAATACAGGGAAGTGTTTTGTCAAAAATCAAAGGAATTTGGGAGCCGCTCTCCTTCTCCATTGCTTTGGTCACCCAGTGGTCCAGTCAAAGACAAGACTCAACTGCCACAGATGTAGCTGTGGCCAAAATCATTCATCTTTCTTAGATGTTGACTTTAATACTGCCTTGGGATCCCCTTTGGGGGAAACAAGGTCTTGCAATGTTGTTCAATGTGAGTTGAAATTCAGGAGCTGCAGAGACAGAGCCTATTGGCTCATAGCAGAAGGAGAAATCTTTTCCAGCAAACTGGGAGTCACCCTGCTCATCACATTCCTCTGAATATCTCATTTCAGAAAACGAACTGCAAGATTACAGTACTTTTCATCCATTTTATGGATTTTTCAGCCATTGGAGAAGTAGGAAACATTTTCTATATGCCCTTGGGAGTCCTTCACCCAAGAAACAATCTCTAAGCCTTTTCTTGCCCAAAAGCAGCTGCACATCCCTTGTCTGCAGCAGCATGCTTTGGATTGCCACATGCTGCAGTTGCTTTCTCTCACACAAATGAGCAAATCAAGTCACTCAGCCCTCAGTGGGGACTTGGTATTCATAAAAGAGCACAAGGTCATTTATAATAACTAGCAGGGGCTGACCCACATGCAACATGTGAAATCCCAGTGCAAATCTACATCTGGCCATCCTGAGTTTTAAATGATGTATTTTCTCCCTTCCTCCCCTGTGTTGTCCATTATCCTGCCCAGTGTGGACAAGACAAATAGCACCACACACAAATGTGTCTCTGTCAGAGGATGGAAGTGGTAACGAAGGCTGCAAATGCCTTCTCAGAAGTTGCTGTTGACCTTACTACTAACACAGACGTTTCTGATTCAAGACGCAACTCCCTCTGTGCTCCTATGTGTTCCCAATTCCTGTATTTGCTCGGTTATTTTTCTTTATCTCCTTGCTTTTTTCTGTTAACTGCTTCCACCAGCAATGGCCATCACTCACTGGGTCACCCCAAGTTGTCCTGAATCAGAGCATTGGCAGCACTTCACTTATTAGTCAGCCAACTCATGGGATCCTGGCAACCGGTTTCTCTCTGTAAGGATAGGGTCCAAGCTGCTCTTTGATGTTGTCAAACCATGACTTCCACTGGTTTCCCTGCTGATTTCTTTGCTCTTTCTCCCTGGGAGTAGAAAGCCACAGGGAAGCATTTAGTGTTGTATCAGGCACCATGCCAATATGGTCTCAGTCTTTGTTACTGTGTGGAGCAGACAGCCTGTCCGGTCCTGGATCCATACGAGGGATGCTTTCATCTTATAAGAATGCTGTGTATTTCTATCGTTCAGGTTGTTCCACCTATAGAGCCCATCCAGGCAACCTCTGGAATAGTCAGCCTTTCTGAAATCCAAAGGAATAACAAAAAGCTAAGTCAAGCACAGAGATCAAAGTTGGCCCAAAATTTATGTTTTATGGATTCAGAAACATAGAGGACAAGGTGAAATCTGCATTTCTGATGGGATTTTGATTTATTTCTATTCCATTTGCCTCCTAAGGCTTGAAATATGTAGACAAGAAGGAGTCATTCACCATATCTGAGGCAACATGGGTGAAATGCTGGCCCCTGTTGAAGTCAATGGCAGAACTCCCATTGACTATGGTGGGGCCAGCATTTCACCCCATGATTTCTCATCTTGCTTTATTTTATTGACCTTTCTCTTGAATACTAGTGAATGCAAATATTTTTTTTCCAGCACAAGTCTTTGTACTCTATAAACTCTGCTGGATCCAAAGCACTTCATATGTATATAAGAAAAACAGTTAAAAACGAAAGAGCGAATTGTTAACTGCACAAATAATGATCTCCACAATCTATAAAAAATGGCCATGTTCAAAAAGAGATAGTGGTTTAAATGGTCAGAATAAATAAAAGAGGCTTAAGGCTAACTTTGGCACCACAAAAAGCATTCTTAAGCCTGCATGGTACAGACCACACATCTTGGGAATGCAGATCGCCTCTGAGGCCACCTCAGCGTGGCTCGCATGGTGGCCATGAAATCACAGGCACTTTAATATCATTTGAACATCATGCTGATGTACAAAGCCTAAGGAATCCAGCAGTTCTGATGTGAGAGGATGGGGCATGCTCCCAGTCTTTTGGCACTATTCTGGCTAACTGTTCACAGTGGAAGAAATGGATGTTTCTTTCTGAGCGGGTTCAGTCTTAACATGGAATGAATAAAAAGACCTGATTTCAGAGACAAAGAATTGCCTTCTTGGTTTCTTCCAAAGTCTTGTCTCATCCTTAAAATACTTTAAGATAATTCCCCTCTGTTGCAATTGTGAGTCCAGGCAGCATCACAATTAATGAAATTATTTTGTCTGTTTGTGCAAAAAATGCAAATTGTCAAAGCTGTTTTTCACAATAATCTCTGTTTTCATAGTACCCATCCCTTGCCCACCAGGTCCAGAGTTTCATCACAAATCTTTCAGCCAGCATCATTTATAATATTAGAGGGCTGTGAGGAGCCAGAGATTCAGGCAGCACAATTGGAAGAGATCTTCCAACAGCATCTCTGGCATTTGAAGATGGTTTGCACAGTTTAGACAGTCCTCAAAACAGTGGAAGGATGCGACCCACACTAAAATGACCCAAATTTACTACAAGCAAACAGAGGTACAAGAAGTCATGTAGAGTGACAAGAATATGTGGTGAGAAGAAAGTAGAACCTTTAACTCCCAAAGTAGCCATAGTATTATAAGCAACACTTTGATGCGACAGAAATGCTAAACTATATGACCCAATCTTGTGGGAAGCTTGCCGTCACTCCCGGTGCCCCAGTGCAGAACGAGAGCAGAAGACTTCTTTCATTCCAGTCTTCATCTGCTGCCTCGGTGCTTTTCAGCATCCTTAAATCCATGGACAACCTCACTTTTGCAGCACGTAATGTCCAAGGGTCATCTTGTGTGGTGCTGCTGTGAGGGCTTTGCTTTATAACCAAATAAAAATGAGGCCGAGTTTTAAGTGCTTTGGGCTTAAATTTTCTCCCCTTTCATTTATTTTTGCTTCAGAATGTGCCTTTTTATTAAAAAGAAAACACAACAAAGACATTTCTATCATCTCCTGGGCCGTGTTCTGATGCCTCATGGACCACCAGTGGTTTGCAGACCACAGGGTGAGTAATGGTGCACGAGAGCACATTGCATGTTAAGTCCTCTGCTCTGACTCCTTCTGCCAAAGTAACTCTGTTCACACCAGTGTGTTCGCCCATGCTTTGTCAGACCCAATTCTGCGTGATTTGAGTTATGAAGCTTCCATCACATCTTTGGGGAAAATTATTTCACTGTCTACCAGGTCTCCTGGGCCAGAATGTGGATTCGTGAAGCCTGCACTGTGTATTTAGTAGAAGAGCACTTTGAAATTAATAAGGTTGAGGAAACAGGGCCAAAATTCTGTCCTCAGCCTCAACGGTGTGGTGCTTGTTAGAGCACAGAGGAGCCAGCTGAATGACAAGGGGTGGAGGATGAAGGGCTTCTACAGCGGCCGGTGCATCACCGAATTTTGTGACCTTTGGGAAATCTTTTGACTTTAATCACCCCAGCTGGGAAACTGAATAAACCATCAAACCCTTGCTAAAAAGTCAGCTTCTGCACTTAAATTGGTGTTATCACTTACATAAATAACAAACAAATCATATAGTTTGGGCTCTGTTTCCTGGCTGGAAGGAGTGTGAAGATTGATCACTCACATAAAGCAAATTTTATACCAGTCTTGCTTTATAACAAGTGCTGCATTGCACTTGTGAACATGGGTTAACAATATTGTTCTTTCTGAAAATATTAGCGCTCACTGAAATGTTTCAGACAAACATCCTATGAAGACTTAGTGGCCTCAGCTTGTTTGACTTGGAATCAGATTTGATTTCTAATTAGCCAATCTTCAACAGTCTGTCAGAAAATGCAACGAGCTGCCAATTTTCACACCTTAGCCCAAAAAAAGATTGCAATAAAAGTCTTCAGAAAAATGGCCTACCACTTCTACTGAGAGGAAATTCCCAATATGTTCAAGGTTCTTCTTCATTCACACACACGCACACATACATGCATGCATACATACATGCATATATATGTATGTGCATACACACAAACCTCAGTAAGCTTAGAGAGTCCAAGGTAAGAACATTGTCTTAATTTCCTACTATTTTTCCATAGAAAAGAAAAGTTTGGTGTATTTAAACAAGCCTCAAACATTTCAAATAACCAATGTTAACCAGCATTTTAGCTGTTTAAATCAAAACACATGCACTGATGTTTTTATAACAAAAATCTATGTGGAAATGAAAAAAACAGAGAGTGGATAAAACATGCTGAAACATAAGCTCTCAAGAAGCTGTTTAGGTCAAGAGTAGAAGTAGTGTAAGTAGCGAGCTCAGTGGAGTTGAAACTGCACCCACCATTATTTTAAAGGCCTAAAAAGTCTTCCATCGCAAATCCCAAACATATCCATAGCATTTTTTGTCAAACTTTCATTCATGTGGATTCATTGTGGATTGTTTTCCATGGCCCCGAACCTCAGATGCGAGTGGCTCGCAGGGTGACATCAAATTACAACCAGCTCCTATGAGAAAATAAAAGCTTGATAATTTTCATTCAATCTTTTCTCTGGGTTTTGTCAAGATTTCTCTTTGGTAGATATTCATGATGAGTTTTCTTCACTTTTGAATTGTTATTTATCTTCATGCTTTGATTTTGGAGACGTGTAACAGCCTGCGCTTCAGCATCTTGCTTAGAGATATGACTGAGTTTGGCTCCATCATAAATGTATATACTCTTGACTCAGATCCAGCTCAGAGGGAATCTTTGAAGGGACTGAGTATATCATGGACCTCACATGCCATCCTGTTCTACAAATGTGTCTAAGAAGCAGCAACCTGTAGTCTACCTGCAGATAAGCAACCTTTGGTAACCAAAGGATCATGGGCATAGCTTAGTTCCTCTACACTCTCTAACTCTTCTTCTTTGAAGATGTTGTTGGGAGAAGTAACTTTTTCATCATGGAGACTAAAAACTTGAAAGCCCATTAAAAAAAACCCAAAGCAAGTGTTACTGATGCTCAAGTGGTTAATTTTCATGGAGGTTATTTCTCTACCTTCACCCCAAAGTCCAAAATAAGTTAATGTGTTGTTTTATGGAAATTGGTAGAAATGGAGATATAACAGCAAACTGTGTTCTATTCATGGTGTTGGCAGACCCAGAGATGTCTCCATTTAAATTTTTGCTTGTGCTTCACATTTTCAAGTATGGTTCTGTCTTCTTTATTCTCTCTAATAGTGTTCAGATGCAAGGGAAAATATTGTTCACTGTCAGCCACAGTGGCTGTACAACCTCAAACCCATATACCTTGCCTATAAACTGCCTTGTGGGGACTTCTTGACACTTAATCAGAGCATCTGGTACAAGAAAGGGCAGTGGGTTTTAGCCCTGAAGACCTTTTTTAGCTGTTGCAGAGCCCCTAACTCAGGCAAATTCCAACTGACTTGAAGAGAAATTTGGGCCAATTAAAATCTAGGTGAGAACTCCTAGATTTGGCCAATACTAATAAAATTAGAGAAATGTGACTCGCTTCCTCAGCTAATAGTTTCCTTAAAGGCACCACCACATGCCGCCACATTTCTCTAATCTCTCTCAGCAGCCCAAACCCAGCTCCCCTTGTTGCAGCACCCACTCCTGTAGACCTCAATAGCAGTCGTGTCTGCGAGGGATTATTTGCATTCCTTAAGCAAGCATTCAGCCCATAAATTACAACAAGAAAGGCTCTTCTTTGAGCCCTCATTGTTAAATTCCTCTTTAGGAAGGTTTTCACTCATATCATGATCCATTAACTAAGCCATATGTAGGATCTTCCATCCAGAACCATTCCACTCCCAAAAACACAACTGCTACGGAGAAATGAATATTTGGATCTATCCTTGTTTTCCTTTCTGGCTGTTTATTTAACACCGGAAAGATTATTGAAGATGTTATCTCAGAGAGAGTTCACTGGGGCATTTTTCTGTGACGGTATTATTGCAAGCACAGTCGGCTGGCTCTTATCTTTGGCTAATAAAGGTGTATTAAACAGGCAAAAGCAATCACATGTGCATTGACCGTAATTTCATTTGAGCTTTTTTCTTGTAAATATTCTATTTCTTACACATTTGGGTCAGTTTTAAAGGGTTCTGCTTTGCTTTCCCTACCTAAAAAATAGGGGGGCTTCATTTAGAAAAGGACTGTTCGGGTGCCTGTCTCAGTCCTTCACAGCCACTAGCACCAAGCTGGTAGTTTATAATCAAAAAAGGTCCATACGTTCCCTGTGAAAAGGTCTCCAGCACACCACAGCAAGTGTGAAGTCCTTGCTATGAGAAGAGCAAAGTATTTATAAAAGGCTGGAAATTCCCAGATGGGACTAAAACATGATGTACTTTCCAGGCTACCTCAGAAAATGGTCTTTCTGCAGCTCCAGTCTCCCCAGAGGCTCCTGCCTGTTTGAGGAGATATGTTTCCAGTTGCAGACCTGGCCATTTGTAGTCATTCAAATCTGCCAGGGCTGCCATGGATTTGTAGGCATTTTTGGTGCCCTGCAGTGCTCCATCACAGCCTGGTCCATTCTGACACCAGCCATTCTGACACCTCAGCAAGGGATTAATCTGTGCCGTAAGAAAACACAGGATTATTCCTATTAATAACATATAAATAATGTGCAGCAACTATCATCCAGACTTTAAGAAAGGCCTCAGCATCACCTTTTGGGCAGATGAAGTTTAACCGTACTCTTTTTTTTTTCCCCCCATTTCCAGCATTTTTAACAGGCTGAGGCTGAATTTCATGGTCTGTTGGTAATTTGCATGCATTGTTACCACTCAATGGCTATATTCTTTCTGCTGACCTCACTTGAACTTGCTTCCCTCGAGTCCATGGCAAGTCCAGAAGGCAAGGGTTTGGTTTACTGCAACAAGCCCTCGGTGGGACTACACCTTTGGACCACCCAGAAACAGCAGCAAGCTGTAGCACAGCTCATATCTGGAGCACACCTGCTTTCCCTGACCCATGTTGGCTTCCCCTTCATTTCTGGTCTCATTCAGACCCACCGTGCCCCGAATGGTTCAGCTCACAGGTACCTCAGAGACCTCACCTCTTCTTCCCTCCTTCTCTCTCCTTGCAAAATCAGCTGCAGGGGCGGAGCTGATTTTATTTGTCATAGAACTGAGAGCAACTGAGTGCAGCTAGTGTGAGTGCAGCAGGCTTTGCTGGAAGCCATGGGAAGCCCCATGCCAATTTGCATCCTCTAAGAGCCTGGCCCAGGATGTTTTCTATTTTAATTTTTATGTCTTCACCTAGCATTCCAGTTGGATGTATTTTAAAGTAAACAGAGTCAATAAATAAAAACTTGTGCATTTCCCAGTCATCCCAGTGTATTTATGTTCCTCCCTCCTTGCCTCCCCCCTCCTAGTCTTTTACCACTTGCACAGATACAACAATTAAATATTCAGCTGGTGTGCCAGTTTCTTCTTGCTCAGTTGATTCATCCTGAAATCTGGGGTTTGAATGGACTTCTTATAAAGAAGTATTGCCAGAGTGGAGAATTTAGATTCGTGGGTGGAAAACTCCTTATGCAGGACTTTTCACCCCAAATTGGTCATCAATCATCAGCAAACAAGTAGATTTTACTCTGACCTTGGGCTTTGCCAGAGCCAAGATTCAGCAGCTTAACGAGAAGGATGGGAACAGTAACAGCCAGCCGACCAGCAGCTGGCAAAGAGCTCCGTGATTTCTTCTGGGTCTGGATGGTGGAAACAGCAGGGGAGCATGCCCACATTCCAGGTGAAGGGGAGGGGGTCTGTCTTCCTCATCAGCTCACCTTCCCTGGCCTTCCGCATCACCAGCTCTGCACTGTGTGTTTAGGCGCTTTTCCAAATCTGTGACTTCAAGAGAATTTGCCTTAGTTTGAAGCACCAGCCTTTGATCCTAATAACCAAGGTCTTTATTTGTTTAAGATGGTAATTAACCGAAATTAGTAATGGAAAGATTTTTTTAATTTAATAGGCCCTTAAGTGTTTGAAAAGCACTGTTGGGCTTTTTAAAAATTTTTTTTAAAATACAAATCTCACCCTTTTCCTACTTTGTGAAGCTGCTTTCTGTTCATCCTTCTCCTTAAAAACTTGAGAGCTAAATGCCGGGGCTGTGACTTGGGAAGCATATGGATTTTACAGCCCATGCAAACCAAAAGAGGAGGCATTCAGCTGCACGGACCATTCCTGTTTGTTTATTGTCCCAGCCATGGGACTTCTTGGCTCGGCAGCCATCGGAGCACAGGTTCCAGACTCTTGGCTTTTCAGGCTCTTGCTGTGTGTCCCAGCTGCATTAAGACCCTGGCAGGTCTAATGCTTCTCTGAAGGCCACCTTCCTGAGCTTAAAACAAGCCTGGGGATCGTCAGGCTTTGGTTCATTTCCAAAGTCTATTAATGGAACCTGCAGGGCTTAGCAATCCTAATGCAAAAAGAGCCCAACTCTGCAAGCTCCATGCAGCTGCTCTGCCTCTTGCAAATGCAGAGCACATGCCAGCCTTACATCTCTACATGGGAAATCAGGGACCATTCCCAGCCCAGAGGGACTAAAAAAAAAAAGTGAAAAACCCCCCTGTGTTTTCCCTTTTTTGTTTTTTTTAATAGAAGGTCTCATTGAAAGTGTATTTCCTGGCCATGAAGGAATTATTCCTACACAAAAATTGTGTTTGTGCCCAAACAGAGCTGTGAAAAGGGTGGGGTGAGGAAGAAGCTTGCCTCGAAGGCCTGCTGAATAAAGGGAGATGTTCTTACACCCTGACATCTGCTGCCCAGAGTCCATCCACCCCTGCCCGTAGTCAGAGAGAGTGCTTGGTATTGGGAGCGTCTGAGGGAGGGACAGGAACCGTTTGCCTGAAGTGGCCCTTTTGATGCAACATGTCACAGCTCAAACACAAGACAATCACAAAGCCAGCAGAGAACCTCTGGAGGCTTCTGAGCTGCTTTGCCCACTTCTCCAGAGCTTGCTGTAGCTGTGGTTCAATTTTTTTCAGACACATGGGAAAACAGGAGGAGGGTGATTAAAGGACTCAAGTTATCGATCCACGTGTAGCTGCTTTATGTTGCCTGAGATCTCTTCAGGGCTCAGTTTCTCCCAAAGCATATGGGTCTCCCACAGGTCCTGTATCAGAGCTGGAAGCCTCTTGGAAGTGCCTCAGTGTCTTGGTTTGAAAGACAGGGGTCTGCCAAGGAAGGCAGGAGCACCCCCCTTTAGAATGGAAAATGCAACCCCCTCCCCTCCGAATGCTTTTAGTTTTGAAATTAAGGGGCTTTCAGGCAAAGACGAGGAATAGAAACAACCGCTCTTTACTAATTTTTATATATATATATATATATATATAAAGCAACACAAATGAACAGCAATAACTATAGTAGTAACAACACAGAACCAGGAGCCCAGTGCCAACCTCCCTCAGCTGCAAGCACTTTCCCCTTTGATGCAGTTCACTCGCAGCCGGCAGGGGCTGGCGGCTCCCGGTGAGGAGGGAGGGCGCCAAGATCTCCCCGCGCCTGCAGGGCCGCCCTGGAGCCAGCTCAGGCCTCACGTGGCAATGGCCGACGAAAAGCTCGCTTCACAAACCCCCCTGGGCAGCTGATCCCGGTGCCCAGCAGGATCCGCGGGAGACAGCAGGGGTAGAAGGAGAAAGCAGGCCACACAGGGGGGACGGCCTCTCCCCACCACGAGGGCACCTTCGCTCTCGTCCGAAGCAGGAGGAAAAACAAGAGAGCTGGGGGCTCCACTCAACCCCTTTTATTCAGCAGCTGGCTGGACCCCTCCCCCTGTGGCCAGGTCCTCTGTCTCTCCCAAGTACCTTCAAGTACAGCAGTTTATCTCCTAGTAACAAGTATGGAAAAATTCCCCAGGAAAACAAAAGAACTCCCAAAACCCCAACACTCAGATATTTCAGGATGTCTCAAGGCAATATATTTAAGCCTCAAAAGTCTATGGCTGGGTTAAAATCAATCCTTCATTGCCCTGCTTGGACATAACTACTGGATGTCCGCGATGCCTTGCAAGCCTTGCTTCACCAGCTTGGCCCCAAAATGCTGGAGGTTCTCATTACGAGCGATAGTTCACTGAACAAAGTGGGGGGGAGCGAGAGGCAAGCACAGCCTTATCCCACTGCTGGTGAACAGAATTGAGCCAGCACCGTCTGCCTTTGCCCAGGTAGAACCAGATGCCACAAAGGACTAGGGAGGGCAGAGAGCAGAGGGGAGCGAATACACAGAAAGCCATTTGTTTGAAAACTGGGGCGTGCATTTGACTGAAGACATTTTGCAGCATTCACTCAGCCCTAATAGGAACTCACACATTCCTTGAAATGAGCTATTCATTATACAGCAGCTAGTAAAAAAGAAGGGATTTCTTTTTCCCCCTCCCAGCCCTTAAACATATAATTTTTAGCTCCAACAAGGACTTTACGAAGTTCACGCGGAGAGACTTCACTGAGGGCAGCGCGTACCACCGTTGGCCGCACGCGGGGCTGCGGCACTTGTTCGGGGCTCGGCAGTCCTGGTGCAAAACCGTGTTCATGGGCCCTTTGTGCCTGGCAAGCCATGCCAAAGTCATGAGCTTTTATTAGCACTAACTTTCCATTTGGTTGGGAGGGACCTTTCCATTCGCTTCCCCGGCAGTATAGTACTGGCTCCACCTCAACATTTGCACCTTATAAAGTGTTGTCATGACCCGACTAGAGCAGTTTATACAAGGCCCTTCAAGATCCCCAGTAATGAAGAGTAAATAACCGGGGAAAGCTTTCTCTCACTTTGCAGCTTTCTTTCAGTCTCAAAAGAAATAAAACAACTTACTTAACAGCATTCTTTAATCTTTTGCACCAGTGGCCTCCTTTATAGGGTGTTATACAGAGCCAGTGTAAATCCAACCTCTGTAATGGGGTCAGTGTTTCTCAACAGGTGTTGGGTGGATACAGTGTAAGATCTATTTTTTCAATAAATGTCAAGCCAGAAAGCTTGCTGTTCATACACAGGCAATGTTAACATGTGGTTCTCTCACGCGCTCACCCTCCCCAGTACCCTTTTCCCAATTTTTTTCTTTTTCCATCAGCCCACCAATGTCTCCAAGGAAAGCAGTGGATGCCCCTTGCCCAGTCATAGGAGCAAGGGCAGAAGAGCTGCTGACCTGCCATCCTTTGGGCAGGACAGACCCCAAAAAGATCAGAGAAATCCTTCATTTGCTGGAAAAAATCCTTCCTCTTGGTCTCTTTCCACAAAGGGGTTGCTAAATAGACGGATGGTGCAGGGGAAGCACAGCAGACAAAGTCACGCAAAAAGACTCGCTGTGTTGTATGGGAGCAGCCCTGGAACTGAGCTGAATGCTCTTAATTATTCTTTTACTAAGGCAAAATGCTCTCTGGAGCCAATAGAAAGCTCACCTGAGTGAGGATGACATTAATGAGCCCATGGCCATCAAGTTACAGCCTGAACCGAGTCTGTTGACCAACAGATTTGTTTCAGCAAGGGCACAGTTTTACATCTCCTGTGTCCAGGAAACTCTATCATTGGTCCAGGAAACTTTAGGTTTCCAGGAAACATGGGTCCAGGAAACTGTATCACAGCATCAGGAAACACGATAATTAGCTAGAAATTAGCTCCCAGAGAAGCAAGTCATCTAAATAATGCAAATTTAAACTCATGCATGTGTGACCAGTATTTTAAAGGTGTCTTTTAAAAATTTGCATTTTGATATAAATGGAAATCTTTGCATGTCTTCTTTGGATCAAACTAACATTTCTCAACTGGTAACAGCCAGGTAATTAATAATTAAGCAGCTGCCTTGGGGCTGGTGTTCCTCTCTGGTGCCAAAACCCCAATCAATCTACCCACAGGAACGATGGGTCCAGAGCACAAAACCTTTGCAGTATTTATCTGTGGCTACAGTAGACTGTTCTGCCTCCCTCTTTGCTTGTCCAAATACCATATGGGAAATTTCTGCAAACTATTTCTGTGATTATTCATTTGAGTTTAGGGGGGAGGCAGGAATGATGGCACAGAGAGACTCACACTTTGCAATCATTTGGGCTTATTCATCAAAATATTTACTTATGTTCTTAACTTTAAGCATGTTTTTAAGTCCATCTCCTGTTCATCATACATTTTAGCATCTAAATAAATCCTTAAGCACTTCTCTTTATAAGGGGCTATAAGAATTGATGTATACTGGGAAAACAATTGTGGAAAGCCATTTGCAAGGTGTTAGAGAAACCAGACCTTACATTTTCAGGTTCAGATATCCTTCCTATGTTCTTTCAGTGAAAAATACTATGTGGTCATCAAAACTGAGCAACCAAGTTCAAATTCCAACATTTCTGAACAAACTTAGGGGCTTGATGAAATAAAATATCCATATAGATTGTCATCCAAAAAAGCAGGAGATCAATAGATTCAAGGGCATTGCAAACTTCTCACAGATATTCCATAGGCCAGTATTAAAAAACACCTTTCAAGACATATGAGGTACTTGTTAATTTTTATCTGGTGGCGGGCATAAAATTACCAGTGGCATATAGCAAATAAAAAAATCTTTGTTTATATCAGATTTGATTATAATGGTATTTTGTGGCCACCAATCCAGTTTTGTCTGGCTGGATGTTAGTCAGTTAAAAAATAAGGGGTTTCTTTCTGCTCTGTTTCTATCTGGTATACCAGAAACCAACGTACTCATTACATATTCTGAGAGCAGTTTTAATAATCTGAGTGAAGTGCTGCAAACATTTATATAGTTGGAGAGGAAGACTAAAACTGGTGCAATACAGGATCATGTGGGCTGGCTGAAAATGACATTTTTTTCTTTGTTTTCTTTTCTAATCCAGTTTGAACAGTCAAAGTGAGTTGGTGTCTACTATTGGTTTTGTATTGATGTTGCTCAGCTCCAGTGGGTTTGGATCATGTCTTTACTGTTTAGTTGACAGAGTTGCAATAGTGTGGAATGGAGCCCAGGGACTGATACACTTTCTTACTAGTTAGGGGAAAAAAACCCACATGGATAGAAGTACTTTTAAAACAGCAACAACAAAAAAAAATAATTCCATGCTTCAGAAATATCTAGCTCAAAATGTCTGTAAAAATTTAAAGGACTCACTACCCACAGTGGAAAAAAAAAAAAAAAAAAGGCATTTCTGTCCCAAACAACATTCTAGTTGTGTCTCAGTGAATTTGATTCTTCTTGAATACTCACTTCTTATTTACGAAAAAAAGCAAGACACCAATGCCCTATGTGCCACCAACTTTAACTCTTTCATAGAGCCAACTTAAAGAGCACAGTTTTTAGAAGATGAGGCTTTTCACGATCATAACATATTCCACCACATACAAATGTTTAGCTCAAACATATTGAGGTTGAAAGTGAGTGTGGTGGTGGCGTGACTGTTCCAGTTGGACAAGAGAAATTAATCCCAGAACAGCTGTAAGTGGAAGTGAAATTAGTGAAGCAGTCATAAGGGAGAAGGAATGAGGTAAATAACAGTGGGAAGAATCAAATGCTTTATTGTTATCTTCCAAGAATGTTTGGATGACATCAAAACCAGGAAGAGCCTCCATATAAATGCTTCAATGGTTGAGTAATGATGAGAGTGATTTGTTTCTAATGAAGATACAGTAACAGATATTTTGAAGTCAGATGGGATTATGAGACTACTGAGAATATATCTCTTTCATGATGAAATTATGTTTCATTGAGGAACCTTGTCTTGATCAGAAGAGTTCAAAGGTTCAAGACGCATGAGAAAATACAATATTTGAAGATGCAGCAGAATGTAGTTACTTCTAATTATAAATTAAACATGGATCATTTGAAATAATAGTAATCATACTCTATTAGTAGCAGACAGTTACTGGTTAGGGAAAGAGGTTAAAAAACAAGGGCAGGAATAGAATGATCCTTTCCCTGGTTTGTCCTTCCAGCTCCCAGAATCTTAGGAACAAAATAAACCAGACATCACATTCAGAAACCCATGTTTGGTAGCCACCAATGAACTTACCCCCCATGAGTATGTCTAATCCCTTCCTGAATGCATTCTTTTGGCCCCTGCGACATTCCATGGCAGAGATGCTGAATAAATACCATCTCTGGATATTTGTTCAGATTTTGCAAGCATAATACAAATAGTAGCATAGGATTAAGTTATGGTTGTGTGACCTCAGCCCTCATGTATCTCAATGGGAGTTTCAGCTCTTAGGTTCCCTTTACAGTTTGGTGTTTCTGTAGGACTGAAGTGCGCTCCTCTAAGCTTTGTTCAACACTGAGTGAGTCAGCATCACTGGGAAATTAAAATGGAGCTTGTTTCAGTACAGAATTTGCACAAGGGCACATTATTTTCCCTAAGACATGTTTGTTAAAACCAAAAATTTAAAATTGTTTTCCTAAAAATTACTCATATATTTACAAACTGTTGCCACAAAAGCGAAAACTACTATAAGTGCAAAAACAGAAAAATCACTAAGAAAGCTCACATCTTTCAGTTTTCCTTGGAAATATTGCAGAAACCTCACAAGCTTGTCATTAAAAATGAAGGCAACCAAACAGACATCTTTAGGAAAAACTCACAAATTAAACACCTTAGTTAATTCCCTTGTAGTACCTTGGTCCACTATTTAAGGTACACCAAGTTATCTGTCATCATGACAGTAGTGTCAAGCTCACGGTAGTGCCATATCTTTTAATTCTCAGAAAAACATTCACACTTTAGGATTTGAATAAAGATCAGAAATGTTATTAGCAAATGTAACACCACGAGGAATTGTTTCAATGTGCGAGACCGTAACTGCTAGATACAGATGGGAGGACAAACTCCACTAGTGATGGCAAGACCTGGGTACCATGAGACATAATTACCGGTAGATACCTGTACCAGACAACCACAAAAGTAAATAAAATTTAAGCCTTTTTTTTTTTTTTTTTTTTTTGGCACTTACAAATGATGTCCTGAAAGAGGAGACTGAGAATCAGAATAAAACTTGAGCTACTGTGAGCTGACCCAAAGAAGGGGATGGAATAAAACCCCAAAGTTTGTAGCTATCAGGTTTATTTCCTTGATTGCTTTTATTTCAAAGAGCAATCTCTGATTATTAAAGGCTCTGATAAGGGCAATTGGCTCCAGCTAAACTTTCACTGACTTGTGCTTGCAGGATGTTTGAAAATTCTGTGTACCAGAAGTGGAAAACTGATGTGGGTCTCACATTGCAAGCAAGAGAAGAAAAAACTTGAAGAGTTCAGAGCTAACTGGCTCACTTCATAGGGTCTGTTAGGGATAAGAATGGAAAAAGAAAGGAATCTGCAAAGGAAGCTGCATTTTAGAGGTCAGCAAGCATAGGGGTAAAGTGAGAACTGCCAAAAGTCAAGCTGAGTTAGACCTTGCAAAGGATATTAAAATAAACAACAGAAGTTCTTTAACCAAAAGAATAAAAAGAGAACCAGAAAAGAAGACAGGAGTTTGCTATGCTGTAAGGATGGCATTGAGATTAAAAGAAACTGAGTATAATCCCCAAAATTAAATGAATGCATTGCTTGTGTTTTCAGTAAGAAAGAGGGTATAGAATATGGGGTAAAGGTTGGATGGCTCACGAGTGGCTAGGAATGGAAGTTACCACAGCTGAGGTAGGAAGAAAACTCAGAGGACTCAATACGCTGAAATCAGTGTACAGAGGGGGAAAAAAAACCCAAAACGTAAATCACCCAGAACAGTTAATTAGACAGGATAGAAATAAATATATCCAGCTAGGGTGATCTGAGCAACTACAGACACCTGCAGCTGTCCTCAGTAATCTGGAAAGCTTCAGGAAAAAAACAAGGAAAGAATAAGGGAGGTTACAGACATCATGGTAAAGAAAAGAAACAAGATGTGGTGTCAGTTTACCTGAGGTAATTCAAACATAAAATCGATCCCTGATCATTTTGCATTCTCTAAGCAGAGCTAAGAAAAGCATGTAGAGCATCCTTGGTTAAAGTGAAGGTGGGAGCTGGCATCAAAGTGTAACCCAGTAAAGATCCTACTAAACAGGAGGTGATGATATTGTCTGGAATGTCTGGATGGTGGGAGGCTATAGGCAAATCCCAAAAATCCATCTTGAGACCGATTTTAAGTGGTGTTTCTCAAGAACCATGGTACCAAAGTTCAGATATGATTAACTAAAGAAGCAGAATTTAGTCTGGAGATCTAATCACTACAAAAGAGGCTCAGCATAGCACCTAGAAAGAACTAGAGGACCCTGAAGGTTGAAGTAATATAAAAGATGTTAGGTTTGTGACTGCAAGGCAGAAAGTAGAGGGAATGAGAATTTCTTCAAGTCAAAATCTATTCTATTCCTACTGGTGGGAAAAGACAAACCTGACAGACACAGTCATTCTCAATAAGACTACCAGCTGCTAGGGCAACTTGCTTTTGAAACAGGAATGCCTTGAGAAGAGAAAAATAGGAATGCAATGGTGAAAAGACACTGGTCCTCTTATGCAACACCACATGCCTTCAGTTATCTGACCCCAACCTGAACGGTTGCAGTGGGAAGATAGGAGGATGTTTGATGGAATAAGGAGCTTGCCCTCTTTAGCTTAGCAAAGCAGAGATGGAGCAGGGACACAACTGTCCTCTGGGACTGCAAGCAGGGAAACATGCTGGTGAGGAAGGAGAATATGCTGGATAAAGAACAATATTGGCACATGCAGCACATGCTGGCCAGAAAGGTATTTATGGGTTTAGAGGGGAAAATAAACGATCTGAAAACATCTAGTTTGCTGAATTTGGTGGTCTCTTCAGACCAAGTCATTTCCATTGGCAGCAAGAGCCTCTGGAACAAACTTCCTGCAGGAGTAGCAGAGTAAGGAGCAAAGTAATTAAAAAGAGGAAACAGACACCAGAAGTTCTTTGCAGTTCCTTATTTCTGGACCAGTAATTTGAGGCTTTGTCCAGAGATTATTAAATTGTGCAGAATTCTCCATTATGGCCAGCACTTAATACCTGTCCATGTAACAGCCATAGGGGATCAGGAGGTACTAAATATAGGTATTAAACAGTCTAGAGCTCTGTTACGCTGGGTTTCCATTCCACTTGAAACTTCTGAAGTCCTCTCCTTCCCTCCCAATCCTACTTTTCAAACAGACACTTTTAACAGAGAATCAAGACTGAGCCATAAACTAATTTTCACAGTTTCTAGGCCAGTTGGCGTAAATCACTGCCACTGAGCTGCTGACCAAAAGCAGCATGTATTTAACAGATAATCTTTGTGAAATGCAGCAATAGTTACAGTTTTACAGAGCCACATAATTTTAGCCTCTAACAAATATCACAAGGGAGGCTTTATCCTATTTAACCTTGACTCACTATCAAGAACTTTAATGTGTTTTTCTCTATTTACTCCCCTTCCTAATGTCATCACCGACATTCAGAAAAGTTTGCAGAGCACTGACATGTGGAATAAGAAAGAGAAGATCAATTTTTAAACACAGGGAAAAAAAATCTCTTTCCATTCATATGAAATATTTTCAAATTAAATAAGACAGTTTATTCTTACCACGTCTGTTTTTGGTTTTTCGCAATTTACATTTTATGAGCAGCCCCGTTCAGTGTTTTAAAGCTCATCTTCTGAGCACTTTTTAATTGAGATAAAATCCTTAAAAAAAATAAATCGAGAACTATGAATAAAATCCAAGGAACACAGGTTTAACTGGTCTGTCTTTGAAAACTCTTGTGCAAGTCAGGATACTGGATAGTCACTTCCTGACCTGAAATAGCAACGAAACACTCTCCCAACATATATAGACTTAAATGCTCAGATATAATGAATTGCAGCCCAATGTGAAATCTGTGCCATTTCCCAAGCTCCAGACATGCTGACCCAAACACGATGAATAAATAAAATTAAAAAAAAAAAAAAAAGCGCCAACAAGGATTTCTCAAGAGAAAGCATCTAAGTGCTATTTTAACATTGCAGACAGGGTACAAGGTGCCTCTTTGTGATTAAAAGCTGTAATTCATTCTCTCAGGCTAGACTGACTGATACAATACACTATATTCCATCCAGAGTCTAAATTCATAAAATTTAAGACCAAGAGGGACCATTAGATCATCTAGCAAACAACTCAGACTCTTGCATTTCACCCCGTTACTCCAATATTGAGCCCTAAATCCAGTGCTTAGTTAAACCGTATCTGTGCTCAAAGTATCCTGTCCCTGATGTAAGACCATGGAGCTCATTAGGTGAGGAGATAAAACTGCTCTTTGAACTTGAAACTCTTGGACTGATAGCTTTCTGGGATGACAGACTTAACAGCAAAACCCATTCTCAGCTCCAGGTACCTGATGTGAAATGGTGTTGGCCTGTCTGCATAGGCCCACGAGCGCCAACCCCTGACCCAAAGCTTTCTCTATACATCCAACATTGTTGTATAGAAGTGAACCCTACAGGTCAATCCTTAACTATGGGACCTCAAGAGTGTCCTGATCTTTATCTCTGCCTGGGAAAAAAAAAAAAATTAAAAAAAATGCTTCATGCAGTGCATGAAAGTGAGATCTCCAGGCAAGAGGATGAAAGTTGCTTGTTCGATGATTGCAATTTGGGGAACATGCCTTCCTTTCTGCAAGGGCAAGGTACATCATTAACCTTTTTTTTTTATTTTATTTTTTTTTTAGATCCTTAATTAAGAATATCACTCAACTTTCTGTTTTAAAACAGTGGGTTCTCATGAGAGCTCCACAGGTTGTTTGAAATCTGGGCCTCTTCCCAGTATTTTTCAGCCAGTTTCCTGAGCTTGCTGACAGAGCTGTCTGGACAGCCACTGGCTCACATTCCTCGCAGTCTCTGCTCCAAGCCAGCTTCTTTGGGCCCAATTTCAACAAATACAGACGGACCACCACAATCCAGAGCTCAACGTGGGACTGGCACCACATGCCTTCAAGATATTAAACATAAATCAGCTGTGGCGAGCAGAGACAGATGTGGGCGTTAAGAGAACTGCCAGCTCTATACGCTAAATATGGAGTTTTGTACAGGGAATGCCAAAGATCGCAGGTCTTTCTTTAATGCAAATTCAGCTGGAGGAGCAAGAACAGCAGCCAATTAAGCAGCTTTCAGTAGAAAGCAGGCACTTTCTATTGAATTTGCAGCTGGGAGGCCTGGGTTCAACTTAAGAGAGGGGGCAATATTGCAACGTTGAGTTGCTTTGCTTGAGACCCAGGAGAAAAGTCAATTTTGTGTCAGAACACCACATGCTGGGAGACCATCACTGCTGGGGACCCTGGTAGCCCTCAAAGGGTTTCTGTGCCTCTGTCCTCTGAAGTGGGAGAGCAGTTACTCCTCTACACCCTTGGAAGAGCCACAAAAAATCAAACCTGTTCCCGAAAACCTGCTTCCAAAAACCTGCCTGAAAGGACATGACTTTGTCAAGTATGGTACTAAGAGCACAGCGTTGGCTGGAGGTTTCACTGGCACAGGGAGAAACGCTGATTCCCAGGGAGGGAAGCCACAGGGTATCACACTGTGGGCAGCTGAGGCTTTTGGGTACACGCTGTTGACTATCCATCCTCATCACAAAGGCCTGCAGGAGTCAAATGCAAACATAGTCTTGTGGTTTAGGTCAACCTGGTAGTCCTGACACACCGCTGACTTAATTTCCAAATCACTGCTGAATTTTTACTCTTTATTTTCAGGAGTGTCTTGCTCACATATCCCCCTTGAACATCTGTGGACACCAAGAGGTCAGGCTGGGCTATCAATATACCACTCTATTAAACAGCTAGTGCATCTCCCAAGAAAATGATGCAAAAGAGCCATGACAATTTGTGCCTAAATATAGTACAAAGCCAATGTATATTTTTCATGCTGCTTAATTATTAGTTCATTTATTGACAGTGACAGCAATAGTAAAACCCATCATCTGTGAATACACTGAGGGTCTCGTTAGTATTTATGCATGTGAGTAACTTTTCTCACGTGACTTAGTGCCACTGAGGCTGACAGCCTTCTGGGACTAGAGAAACCTAATCCAAAGCTTAAGGGCACGTATCAATAGGACTTGGTCTGCAATGCTGCCGATGTCGATAAGGCTGAGAGATGAATTTTGGTTCCAAGATACTCCAGCTGTGCTGGCTGTTCTCTATGGGATATCTCACCTGCCAGCTCCATCCTGTTTTAAAAAAAAGAGTAGATGACAAAGGAAGATTAGAAACTACTACTTTAATTTCCAGAGCTGTAGCTAAAGCAGGGCAATGTTATACTTAGAAAATGAAGCACTGAGTGTTTTATTCAGGAATCAGGACATTCCATCAGATTTTGCATGGGAAGTTTACATTGATTACAGACCAGAAACATCTTGTTAAAACTCCTGAACCAAAAAAGGGATAGAGCAGCCAGCAGCTGGCAGATTATGGAGGTGGACTCTCATGTTAGCATCTTATTACCATTACATCAGGTGGCTTATATACACAGAGATGCTGACATGCTCTCCTGAGTGCCACTGCAGGCTGACACTGCTCCACAATCATATCTCACTTGCTGGATTTCCCCTTGGTAGGAAAGAATTAATGCTGCAAACCAAGTTGCAACGAGTTAAGCTGACACAGTTTTAGAGGAGATCTTTCTGAATTCACAGAATGGAGAGCAGTCTCGCCTCATGGCAAACATGTCTGGTGTCAAATTCATTGAAAAAGTATCACCACTGGTGTCAGCTCAAATCTTTGTCAAAGCAAAAGTTGGCGTTGGTACCAGCTCCTGTCAGAGGAGGAAAGCCGAGAACCAGAGGAGTCAACAGGGGCTGAGTATAGACCCACCTTTTAATAAGGTGATAAGGTCAGGGGAAGGCAACCTGTCCTTTGTGCTTCTGAAACCTCACTTACCCTTGTGGGTGCCTTAGCTGGAAGCAAATGAGTCCCCTTCAGGCCCACTTTTCCTGAGCATCAAAACTCATCTGTTAAAACTGTCCATCTTCTCCAGTTTTCCGTCATATTTCTACGTTACAGCAGAGAACTCAATGAGAAAGGAGAGCTCATGTGAGATGCATTTCACCCCACAGATTGAAACATTAAAATTCTTTGAGCATGAAGATGTCTTAGTTTCTAAAAAAGAATCTACCACTTCTTCACCCTGCTTTGTCTGCGGAATATTTTATCTGAAATGATCATTATGAAGAACAGGAATTGCTCAACCAAGTATTAAAAAGAAGGTGCATTTGGAACCCCCTGTCTGTAATTATTCAAACACTTGCATAGCTCTGCAGTTTATATCTGCGACACACACCCAACCCCCCAGTGGCAATAAGGTTTCTTGAATTCTCAGCAAGGGAGCAAAAAAACATCAGAGGCTTGAAATTAATATCTCTTAGCAAAATATTTTTTTCCTCTTCAAAGAAGACAGCAACAAAGACATCTGTCCTCAGGAGAGCAAACTGTGTATAGGATATACTCTGCTGTCTGAGAGGGTATTGCTATAAATTAGAGTGTTTGGGAACTGGAAGGTGGAATAAATGCCATATTCTTAAAGCATGCCAATATTTTAATTTTTGATAACAGGCTTATTTTAGATACACAAATTTGGAGGGTTTTTAGGATGTACCATTAAGCCCGTGGACTCAACTTGTTTTCCAGTATCACTGCAAGCTTCATATACATCCATTTAATAGTGTTCAGCCCTCAACTACAAAAATTGTCTTCTATGAGAACAGGATGTTGCTAGGGTTCATTACCAAAGGTGAGACAATCAGCAGTATTTCTGAGGAAGCAAATGTTTTCACTAATTTCAGTTGCTGAGGGGAATTGCTTTGCACTCTTGGGGAGTTAGAAAGAACACTTTTTTTTTTTAATTGGAAAAAAGGAGAGAGTGAAAGCAGCAGCTCCTTTCTTTTTCACATAAAGAAAGCAGTTACTCAAAGTTATCCTGGCTGCAGCCCTGGACTTGAACTTCTCTGCAGCCAGACTCTCACTACCAGAGGCACCATCTCATCACTGCCCCCTGAGCACAGTTATCCTTCTTTAACTTTTAGCATGTTCCCTGAACTGAAGTTTCCCTCCAATAGCATCTGTGTGGGACACAGGGAACAAGATAAGAATTGTAATATATCTGTCTAATTTCTTTCCTTCTAGTGAAGATAAAGAGATACAGTTGAATTCTTTCCTCACTCCCCTAGCAGCAAAAAGAAAGTCTTGAAAATAAAAAAAAAAACCAACAAAAAAACCTCTTGAAAAGTTTTTTCATTGCCAGAGCATTGCTGCAAATTGGTTGAAGCTGGAAAGACAGAAAACAGATCCATTAAAATAAAATCAGAAAAATAAAGTTTCTGAAGTTGTAGTTTTCTCCACTAAGATTGTAAAAACAAATTTGTCTCTTCAGAGATAGAAAAACAGAAGTGGTTTCTGTTGTTAATAAGAAAGAAAAGGAGATCAGTTACCTGTTTCTTGAGAGTGACTTATCAGGTACCAGGAGAAGTACTTAACACTAACCTAAGGACAGTCTGAGATTTAAAAAAAACAAAACAAACCCAAACCTCAGTATTAGCTAAGGTAACTATACAGCAGCACAACTTCACCACAGCTTTTTTAGGCAGAGACTGCAAAGAGACACTTGAGCAAATTTATAAAGACCTCGTTAACATGTAGGCAGCTGGATATAATGGCAAAAACTCAGAAAGCTAATGCCCTGGTTGTGG
Organism: Actenoides hombroni; assembly: GCA_024336885.1. Lineage (NCBI taxonomy): Eukaryota > Metazoa > Chordata > Aves > Coraciiformes > Alcedinidae > Actenoides > Actenoides hombroni. The sequence goes on along the minus strand of WUAM01000237.1, from coordinate 1,611,835 downwards.
GTTTTGCTTTTTTTTCCCTCTCTCCATTACTGCAGCTATGTACAAGGGGCAATTATTTTGCAAACCTGCCCCACCTGCCCTTTCAGTGATGCAAATTGATGCCAAACTGTCAGCTTGATGAAATAAATTAGTGTCAGTGGTGGTTTCCACTGGTGTGTCATGGAAGTACCTTTGTTGTTAACAGGGTTGGACCTACTAGTGGGGTGTGCACTGATGATGGACTAGTTCTCCCCTTCCTCCCACCTAAGGCATTTCCAGGTGTGAGTCTGACACAGAGGAACTCTTCCACAAATAAAAGTCTCTGCTGATGCCTCTGGGTGAAAAAAAAGTTTCTGTACTGGAGAGTGGTCAGGTTACTACTGGTTTACCATGGTAGAAATAAAAAAAATGAAAGGGGAAAAAAAAGGGCAGATAAATCTCTGAAGGTATGTTGATTAGGTAAATAAGGGTGTCTGATGAGCATATCCACTGCCTCACCACTCTAGTATTTGGAGTAAATTTTAGAGGAGTGTTAGAATTAAGGAGGCTTCGGCAATAGATGTTTCTTAAATTAGGAACATCTCCTTGTTGGATTCTGCTCATAGCAGACAAATTTTAAGCATTTTTAAAGCTGTTCTAGAATCAAGTGCAAGATATTAGAGGATAGATTAGAGATATTAGAGGAGTTTGAGCCTTTCCTGCAACAGAGCTACCTGCAGGTTCAGAGAACTCAAATATAGTACCTTTCTCTGTCAGTAAAAGCTGAACCATGTCCCCTCTTGCTCTTCATTTATAGTGTAGTTCTGGTTTTGAATATTTTTGCTTCTTATGATGCTAAATTCTTATGTTTAAGGAGGAAAACTATGGAGAAGTGGTGAAAAATACTGTTCTCTTCAAATTTTCTATTTCTTTTCTGCTTTGTACTATTACAACACCAGTGGATAGTTTGAGCAACTGCATTATTTTAGATCAAGCCATAAAGCATTTTGGATTGAAAAGACTAAGGAGTGATTTATATTAGCACCATTTAGAAGCATTAGGGCATGCCAAGAGATTATAGTATGCCAGAAATTTGCAAACATTCAGTACAAAAACAAAATCTATGGTGATGCTGCTGAAACTCAGGTTAAATATAGAAATTAGCTTTGCCAGGAAAAAGCATTCAACCAGAAAATGAATGCAATTTTTTTACTGGTCCATGTAGAGGCACAGGTGAATTGTTTTGCCAGATCAAAATAGAAGCCACTTTTTTGAGATTAATAAGGTTTAATAGACCAAAAACCCCATCAGGGATTTATTTTGCTTCGATATTGAGCCAGTGTGACTGAATTACTGAATTATTAGCAACTGCTAATGAGAAACTTAGTGAACCTCACAGATAATTTGTAATCTGGATCTTGGATCAGTATTAATTACTGGCTGCTTTCTTATCACCGTTTCTGGAGGCCACATCTTTCTTTCTTTTTTTTTTTTTTTTAATCTTCTTTTGGTTGAAGTTGTAGCAAATTAATAATGTTCTTTAATCCTGTAAAAAAAATCAACAAAACAAAAAAGGCTCTTCCTTTACCCATGCTCGATGGGTCTCTCAGCTTGTAAATCCAGGCTGAGCTCTCAGGTTTACCCTTTCCAGATTTTTGCCCTCTTGCATTTATAAAAGACACTCTTCTTGAACGAGATTCCTTGATTTCTGGAGTTTAAGTTTCCCTCTCCAGTGTTTTCAGCTGCTGCTGGTTTTACTAGTGGGTATAATGGATACTAAATTTACCATGAGCACGATATTTCCAGTTTGAGCTGCCTTTGATTAACTGGCACTCCAGTAATTCAAAATGCTTATGGCTGTTGCACCTAGCAGACCTTTGGCAGCCTGTGCTGGCTGCCCATTTTTCTTGGGAGCATTCATGGGGAAAGGAATTTTATGTTCGCTAAAGCCCCTGATGGTGAAAAATAAAACACAGCACACCACAAACCCCCCGAGAGGTCAAGAGGGCAGCGAAAAAAAGTCCTGACACAACCATCCTTTGGAAAGATCTCTGGGTGAGTTGTAAATAAGCGCTCTGTCTTGCTGCATCTCTGAACCTCACGATTCACAGGCTGCTCGGAAATTGGGTAAGTGTGGTGTTTTGGGGTTTTTGTTAGGGTTTTTTTTTTTGTTTTTTTTTTTTTTTAAAACCCAAACTTGAGTAACCACTTTTAAATGTATGGCTGGAAAATCTGGCTTGCACAGCAGACCTCACAGTCATTCTTCCAGTGAAATTCAATCCTCTTGGTTTATTTCATTTTTACCTAAGACACCACTGAAGGAAAAATGGTTTTGGAGTAGATAAATCTCTTTCCATCCTAGTCTATTGGTTTTTTACAGAAAATCTTGGGGTTTGTTTTTTGGGTTTTTTTTTTAGTTTTGAATTTTAGTTTTGAATTTTTGTTTTGAAATATTTTTTTTTCCACCTACCCTTCAGCTTCAATTCAGATAGTCTGTTTTCTCCTCTGTTTCCCACTGCACACAAGGCAAAAGCCCCTCATGAGGAGCAGGCTGCTGGACCTGCGATTTCCTACAGCCGTGACTGAGTGTCTTTGCTCTCCGTGCTTGATAAGTGATCCAGACAGCCAGGAATGATTTACTGCAAGTCTCCATTTGCCCTTGTGCTAGGATTACAATCTGGGAGGTGGTTTTTTTTTTTTCAGCAAGCATTCTCAGCCCCCATTTTTAATCAGTCTTTCACCCAGATAGGCCAAGAAAAAGTTGTAAAGTCAGAAGAAACGCTGGCATCTGTTCTGTGACTCAGAACAGAACAGAGGTTGTCTCCCTTCCATTTTCTGCAAACTCCAATTTTTTTCTTTCTCTTTATTTTTTTTTTTTGTTGACCACACACAAATGGTTCTAATCAGCTTCCAAAAGGCTCTTGTTGGCATTTTAAGATGTTTGCTCTTTGCATTCTTCTCTACATCCCCCTTTCCTTTCTCATCTGAAAGCAAAGAGGATGTTTTAAAAATGGACAATTTTTTTCTTTTTCTTTTTTTTTTCCCTCTGAGCAATTTTGGTTTTCCATTAGCTGAACACTTCTATTGAAGGGTGTTGTGCAATGAAAGTGCAACGGATATGGAAACCTCTTTATTATGCTTGGAATGTCAATTTGGACATTTGTTTTAGTTGGACCATGTGAAACACGGTCATGGCAAGAACAAGCCAGCAGTTTGCTTCTTTAATGACCCTTCCTTTTCTAATGGAGCTCAGGTTGTCAAGCAGTGATGCATGTTCCTCGATTGCAGGTGAATTCAGGTGCTTGTCCATCTGGGGCCAGCTGGGAGCTGACAATGCCCATGTCAATCAGCTACCCAAGAAGCATGAGTGGCGATGCCTCTTTGAATGGAGCATTCTTCAATCATACCACCAGAGGAAGCAGCCCAAGGCTTTTTTTCACCTCTGATGGCACTGAGCTGTTGAAGACAGCAAGAAAAGTGGAAAGCTCCTCAGGAAAGAGAAAAAGAAAGAGGGTTGTTGGCGTGAGAGCTGTTGTGACTTCCCATAGTGAGAGAGCACAGAGCTTGCTGAGAAATAGAAAGCAAGGAAAAGAGTAGGATATAATGCCCAGCAACTGAACACATATGGCTCTTCCAAAAGATTTTCTTCTCTGCTATAATATTGACAGTGAAATATATTCCTTTATATAAACAAAAATAACCCCCAAAAATGAGCCCTTGGCATTGGCCAGTAAAATCACACATTCTGAACAGGGCCAGGCCAAGATGGAAAAATACTCGCTCTATTTTTCCTAAAATCTACCATATTTCTCCACTCTTATTTCTTTCTTTCTTTTATTTTTTTCCCTCCTTTTTTTTTATTACCCAGCATCCAAGATGCTCAGATTTTGCAGGTATGTTTCTGTGACACACAACCACAACCCCCCTGGGTGAAACCACAGTGGCCCTCAGTGGACTCGCTTCTGTGAAGTTCAAGGGGTCTTATTTTGGCTTGAGGAACATCAGGTGTTAAGTGACGAACATCTCCAGAGAAAGGTTTCACCACCCCTCAGCTGCCTGGGGTGGATTTCCACAGGTGACTCCTGTGGATATTGCAGCCTTTACCTTGAAGTCCCTGTTTTCCTGAAATGATTTTCTACCTGAAAGATCATTGATTCCAGCAGGGTTGATTAGACTGTACAAATGAGGTTCTACTGGAGCCGATAAAGTTTTATCATTAATTCACAGAATTGACCAGAAATCCAGAGAACCCATGAAAATGCTCAGATTGATATGACAAACAGGCTGAGAAGCTAATGGCTCAAATTGGTGTAATTCACAGTCTTGAACAAGGAGGAGAAAACGTAGTTGGTTTTTTTTCCCCTGAATTTTCAAAGGTTTATTTGCAATTTAATAAGAAACCCAAACAACAACCTCTGCTGTAAGACCTAATGGGTCTGGGTTTGGCAGTCCCCTCCTGTCTCCATTTCCCGGTGTTGCTTTTTATCCCTTGTCTGCTGAGCTGCAAACCCTTCAGGAAATATCTGTGTGGGGTGACCAGTGTGCTGGTCTCACCTAAAATGCTTCGATGTCTTAATACAACTCACAAGAAAATGCTGAGTTCTTGTAGGAACTGTATTTTTAAAAGCAAAAAGGTGAGACTTTTTGTCATGAAAATAGAATCCAAAAAAAAAAAAAGATCTAGAGCACAGAGAGGGAGACCTACTTCTCCTTGCTGCCTGGATAGGTGGCGTTTTGGAGGAGAGATGAAAATGAGTTTTATGTCATCCCTGTAGGTATTATTTATGCCCCAACAGATAAACATTAGTCATCCTCAAATTATCCAACCTGAATAATGTTAACTAACATCTTCATGGTGAGGAAAATAATCAGGAAGAGACAATTTTATTGACTAATACCCCCCAAAACTTGTTGACTCAACATTCAACAGGGGCCATTAATGACCAGGGCAAGCTGGTTGAGGCAAAGGAGTTGGTAAAATCATCAGAAGTTTTTTCTCATACCATAAAGAGCATTTGCTGTTGTGTTTTCCTGAGAGTTGGAGAAATCTGGTTTATTCTGTATGAGTCATCATTTTCTCCTCAGGGCACAGATGAGCATTTGTGAAGGTAACCACACCAAGAAAGCAGAAGGTGTCCTCTATAAATCAGCTTTAGCAAAAGTGTCCTTTGGATTTTTCCCCTTTGCACAGTTTTATTTTCCAGTTTAGATGGGACTTGGGATGAATCACAGATTAGTTGGCAGGGTGATGGTTGGGATATTGGTGTCCTGTCCCTCCACCCCACCCCTGGGAGGGAGCAAGCATCTCTATCTCCATCATGTTTCTCCTCCTTTAGACCCCCATGGGCTTTTAGCTTGGGTGGACTCTGGTCTAGGAGACAATGGACAGGTGACCAATGCAAATGGTGAAGTATCTGGGAATGACATAAAATGGTCATTTTCTTTCATCAGATGAACCAAAGTATCTGACACAACTGGTGTACACAGAATAATGGAGAAATGGAAATTTTGCTCCAAAAAATTCTTTAGTATCTTCATTCTACTGGAAGTGTCAAACCATTTATTTTTATCGGTTTTCTTTTCTCTTCCCCCACCCCCGCCAGCAATTCAGCACCAGCAACGTAGGCAGCACGACTATACAATGCTCTGTTTTCGTTATTTTGAATTAATTTTGCTTTGCTATTTTTAACCGCTGTAAACGCTCCCGCCACAGGGAATAGGTAGAATTATTTTGCCATTTTAGCAAACTGGAAAGAAATGGAATGAACTTTTTGCGTACAGTCTTGCCAAGACTTCAATGAAATAGGTTCGCCTGTGTTATTATAGGAGCATAATAATGTAATTACGTAGTACAAGCAGAGTGTTTTACATCTCTGCAGTCTCCTGACATTAATCTGAGCAGTAGCTCAATATTATCTCCATTTCACAGACCACGAAATTAAGGAGAAGAGTAAATCTCTGGTATCGTAAAGAACATTAGTGCTGCAGTGCAGCCGGGAGGAGGTGAAGAGCAACCCCTGCAATCCCTAGGGATGATCAGTAGGCAATTTTTAAGGTAAAATACTCTCTTGTTTTTTGGTTGGTTTTTTTTTTTCTGTCTTGACACAGATACTTCCAGACCTTTATGGGGATGATACCAATCATAATGGGTCCTCTACCCTCTGCAAAACAGGGCAATTGGGAGCATAGCTGTGTTTAATGCATTTATTCTCACATCTCTGCCTGAAGGGAAACCTAGGCAAGGAGAGACTGTATGGTTTACACAAGTCCTTGAGATAGTTGGTTATAGGAACTACTCAGCTGCAGCCAAGCATGCTTGTGTACCCTTCCCACCACAGCCCCAGCAACTACAAGCGTGTTTGTGACAAAGCAGAGGGGCTTATACACTTTTCAAGAACCTGTATTAAATTCCTTTCATGGCCAGCACCCAAATTCATCCAGCACTGTAGAAAGCTTGTGGGTCAGCAAGATCTTGGCACCCATGATGAGATTGCTGAAAAGCCATCCTTTCCTCCCTTCAAATTCACATCTCATCCCCAGGGATGCTCTCTTCACTCCCCAAAGAGAGATGCCTTTCTCTGAAGCCTGTCTGTGATAACCCTGACCAGCCTCACGGGCTCTGGATAAATGCTCCTGTGAGCATTTCTGCAGCCAAATTTCATCTTCACCTTCTTTCCTGGACATCAAGTGGTGAGTGAGTTTGTGAAGTGACCTGAATGGCAGCAGGCTGATCTGTCGCTCCTGGTAAAAGGACAATAGGTAGGAATTTCTTGCAGCTTCACTCGTGGGTGAAACAGCCTCTGTGGAACTGTAATGATTTGTCATTTCCTCATTCCTGGAGGCCCGCTCTTCTCCAGCATCCATGTAAGAGGCCATTTCTATTAATAGCTCTCAGGCTTTGCATTTCCTGCATCCACAGTGCTAATGAAAACTCCTTCCTGGTACCCCTCCAGGGGAAAGGCAGCTTCCTCCATCTCCCCATCCCTATCATTTGTACATCTGGTCATCTGACCTTCTGGACATTTCTGTCCTATGGCAGATTTACATGAAACATCTGCTGCTTCTTGTTGGAGTAGGTATTTTACAGGGAAAAACTGCAGGCTGTAAGTCAGGACAATAAGTACTTCTCCCTGCCCAGATGACTCTTCCCATCCTCTGGAAGGGAAATAGCAATCAGACCTTTTGCCCTGGTTGACTTATCATACTGCTGCTTCTGCCCGCGACAGGCTTCCTCTAAGGTCTGTTAAGTGAAATCCTTTATCCTGCATAATTATAACTTCATCCTGATGTTGAGGGCTGCTTTGACAGCTCAAAGAATGTGAGCTGGGGATTTTGGTCTCTGTAGATGTTGATACGGGAATCACTTGGCAAGGATAAAAGTTTGAGATATGTCCTACCTATGTACAGCTCTTCACCAAGCAACAGAGCAGTTTTCCATGGTGGCTTTGCTCTATTCCTTTGTCATAGCAATTTTCTTGATCTAGAGGAGAGGTTTTGAACAACCCCCTTCTCCATGCAGTGCACACCAAAGCTACAAACAGCTTGGGCCAGGAGTGCAGACCCCAGTGTTCTGTTGGGAGCTGCACTGTTGCACATATCACATTGCAAACCAAGGGCTGTGCCATCAGCACTGCTCACGTTAACCACTACTCTGAATGCAAATGAGCTTTCATCTTCCAATGACCCCAAAAGAAGTTTCTAGAGCTGGTTCAGGTGATGCAAGAGTTAACATTTCCTTCTCTCTGCCCTCTCCCCAGCCTCTGTCTGCTATCAGGCTTCCTGGAAGGGGTTGTTCCTCTCTCTGTGAACCTTTCAGTGGGAATTGCAGAACTGGGGGTGAATCCTCATCATGATGCTGACCGTTCATGTCTTTGGAAAGCAAAGGGCTGCCTGGGATGAAGCTGCTTGCCAAGCCAGGCCAGTGACTGTACCAAGGGGGTTGCCAACAAATCCTGGGGAAGGGGCAATTTGCAAGTAATTTTTGTTTTCCACTCTTTTAGGAACCCGAGGGGATGTGTGTTGTGAATCTGATGAAGTCTGGCATTTTCAAGGGAAAGGAAGTAGCCATTTTTTAGGGGGTGCATTTCCTAGTTTTTGCTAAGTTTGTGTTTTCTGCAGTGAATGTGATACCTAAAATGGCAGCACCATTTGGTTTCCATTCCCCCCAAAGAGACATTTGTCTCCAGATCAATAAATCTGAATCTCAATGTGCAGCCTGGTGAAAAAAAAAAAAAAAATGGTGTCAAGATCACCTGTTTATATCTCCTGTGTCTCAGTTTTCATGTTTCAGGAACAAACTCTTTGTTGTAAGGTTTTGTAGGGTTAAAAGATGACAGGTTTTGTATTAGTTAGAGGTTCCAAATCAATATGTCCACTGAACTAGAGAAACCAGACCCACGCAAGGAACTTTTTCATGTATAAATGAAAGTGTTTTTTATGAAGGATCTGTCACCAGGATGGTTTGGATGGTTTCGCCTCAGCAAAGTGTTGGCTGTTGAACTCTTTTCTCTTGAAAAGAAATACCTCAACAGCAGCTAGTTAAATATTGTGATTTCATATGGCGCCTTTATTTACAATGTGGCATTATCTTTAACAGCATCTATTTATAATGATCTCTATGAGATAATAAACAGTGCTATCCTATTAACAGGGACCTCAGGGTTCAGCCAACAGCAAGAGCAGCCTGCCAAAAGACATAGGTGGCCTCCTATGCAGCGCAGAGCAGCACAGCTGATGGTGGTTTTTATGTCCCTGTATTGCTGTGTTCCTACTCAAATAAATACGCATTAAAGGTGCGAAGAGAAGTTTATTGATGTATTGTGCAACCCCATGACCATTCAGGGTACTCTAGAAGGGTAACAGGGTGACTAACCCTTTCCCACCAGGCAGCTCTGTAAGAGGTAAACCAGTAAACAAACTTAGATGTTTAATGGGGGGGGGGAATTAGCTTATTATTTCCCTGAGAAAGTTCTCCTGCTCTATAGTCACCCAACGGGGAGGAAGCATAGTCCTTCACCTTCCCCGTCTTGGCAATAATGGAGACCAAGGATAAGCGCTGCCACATCACAGCATCAGGACCAGAGCCCATCTCCAAACTAAATCTCTTCCAATCTATAAAATAACAAAAAGGCTGCCTTTCTGCTGAGGTATAACCCACTTGGGATGAGGAAGCTCCTCTCTTCAACACCAGTGATTTACCGTGAACGCTACCACTCTTCAAAGATCAGATAGAGACAGCACCCGTGAGAGGGGAGCTATTTTTGGTGTGATTTCCATGTTTCTGGGCCTCAAGGTTCTCTGCCTACTGCTGTGGCTGGTGCCTGCCTTCCCTGGCACTGGGTCCACCCCAGCTGAAAGGAAGTTTTGGAAGTGGATTGGGCCCCTGGGGCAACATCTTTGACAGACAGAGACATTGGTTGGAAAACCTGTCTGTGGCAGACAGCAATCCCTGTGTTAAGCTAAGCAGAGGGTTCCCAGGGCTGCCTGCAAAAACAAGTCCCTTTTCATGCAAGCTCCTGCCTGGAAAGCTCAGTGCCCCCCACCAGGAAAAAGCCTGTCCTGTTCCAGTGCCCAACAAATGGCATGTCCCACCAGAAAGCTTTCCACTCCCTTCACCGCTTTATTTATTGCTTTGTTCCATTCGTGGTGGAAGAGATGGTTTTCCCCAACATCTTCCATTTTCAAAGCCAAACAAGCTGCTATAAATGCCTCCTGTCACTGTTGGGGTTTGTGTATGTTATATGTTTGACATCATGAACCATGGCTAAATGTGGCTATAAGCAGTAATTATGTGACTGTATTGCGTAGGAGGTGGTGTTTTAATTACAGCCCTAATTCAGCCATGAACGAGCACCTTGGATCTGCTGCCCTTTGGAATCAACAAATCCAAACATTCAGGAGACCTCCACCTTTCATCCAGCACCAGCCTTAACATCAAGGTCATCCGGGAAGCAAGATGTAAGCATCCCACTGAAATGCAGGTCCTGCTGTAATAGCTAGAAATTTCCAGCCTGAATTTACAGGCACATGGTTCATCCTGAAGCAGGTTTGGCAATAGGAAGGGTAGTCGTGGGACAAAGAAGCCTGAGGAGGACATTGCAGACACAGGGCAGGGGAAGAATTATGTTCTCTATTTCTTCTCAGAGATAACATGGGAGTATTATCTGTTCTGTAAAATGAATGATAGCTTGGAGAAATATGCTGCAAGCTCCTGTACAGGCTCCCAGGACTGCCTGCTGGGATTCACAGCAGCGTGTTTCTGTGGCAGCATGTCCCACTGTTCAGCTGGATCTGCACCACCATCAAACCGCCCTCTGAGGAGGGGTGATAACCTCTAGATGGCCGCTTAGAAGAAAAATCCCAGCTTGCAAAAATCCTCAGATAAACAGCCTGGGAGTCCTCAAAGTGGGATGTGTCACAGGGTGTACGAAGCGCAGGGACATCTGAAACCTGCCTGCTGAGATGCTGCTGAAGGACACAGTGTTTCTGGGAGTGATTCCTAATAACAACTGAATTTCTGAATGCCTTCAGCTCCTCATGATATCATGATCCTTTTCTCAAGAAGATGTGTATGAATATTACTATCTTACATATTGATCCCATTTTCCAAACTCCTTTTCAAGATGAGTTCAGTCTTCTCCAGCTCTTTAGTGGAAATTGATGAAAAAATACAAACCCATCACTTTTCAGTTGCAAGGCACCAATGAAAGCAAGCTGAGAAGAGTGGCCAGCTCAAGCACATCATCTCAGAGGGAGCTGAATGGGTGTGGTGAAATGTGTTCCAGTTCTAGGGGGCTCAGTCTGTGCCTTGGGAACCCATGAAGCACAAGATGTTAAGATGAGGACTTTTTAAGATGGCCTTGAAAGGGATTTATGACCCTGGAGACTTCACTAAGCCTTTCCATTGGTTTCCCTGCAGTTCACATAACAATGGAGTCCTGATTCACAGCCCAGCACTAAAAACTTGGACTTCCCTCAAAGAAAATGGAGGAGAGAAAAAAGGTATCAAAGGAATCAAAACTGTTTGCATTAACATCAGAAATCAGATGGTGGCAAAGTCCTCTGAAGAAAAAAGGCGTCGGTCTTTTCTCCTTACTGGTGTCCAACCTGTAAAAACTAATGTGTCAACATCTCCAAGAAAATATTCTCTCCATGACTTTCCTATTGCCTCCTCAATTGGAGGCTGCTGCTCATCATAACAATGATTTCTCTGTTATTTCACATGATAGGTTTGTAGGAAAAGCCATTACAATAGTACAGGGTTAATTGGTTTGCTGCATAGAATTACCTATACAAGATATTTTTATTCAGGGGCTAAAAAAGATCTAAATTCCCCCTAAACCCCCTCTCTCCTCTGCCACATGGAGCCCTGAGCTCCTTGTGCTACATGACTTGAAATATTAATTCTTTTGGGGGTGGGAGGTAAGCTTATAATGTGACTGAAAGGGTACTTTTCATCTCCTAGCCAATGGTATCTATTTATTTATTTTATTTTTTTTTAAATGAGTCTCCAGCTGAAGACTAACACTTGGCTTTTAGCAACTGCTGAGGAAAACTTATTAGCAGGGTGATATATAGGATCTTTTTACTTCACAGATGGGCTCTCCCTAGTTCAAAAGAAAACGCGGTCTCAAGTAGCCTGTTCTTAAAAAAAATAATAAAGCTTGACTTCAGAACAATGGTATGTGCCCTTAGGGCCACTCTCCAGATCACGAGGGGGTTAGGGAGAGGCAAAAGATATGCCCTGAAATACACGGGTGAGCTCCTATCCACAGCCCTTCCTCTGCAAGCACCGCCAGGCAGGTTTGGCAGAAACACTGAAAAGCTGTTCAAAAACACTGAAAAGCTGTTCAAAACCATGGCAGCTGCTAGTATTTGGCCATTGTTCCCAGGGGGAATAAATCCTTACAGGCTGGAATTATCTTTACCCTCCCCTAGCATAAATACCCTGCACCTATATTCCCCAGCACTGCAAATTTTGGTGTCCAAAGGCTTGACACACGAATTCCCAGATTACTTTGCAGGTTGCTGCAGGTCAAATTTTTACTCCTAGGCAAAATGCAGGCCACAGAAGTTTGTCCCTTGATTTCAAGCTTGTAGCCTCTGCTGGGGCTGGAACATTTGTATGCCTGCTGGGAAGATGTCAGTCTGCACTTAGAAAAAGGGGCTATCCTTTGCTGTTCTTCACAGGTTACAAGTGTTTGCAGCAAGCATGTCAGGAATTCAACATTTCTCCTATAACACTGCCTATTAATGATGTTCTTATAAATACTTAATAAAGGGTAAGTTTATTTATCCGTACAAAATAGCCATTTTAATAAATGGCAAATCACTTTTATAGAGACCAGAAGCTTCCTTATAACCCTGGTTTATAACTAGCTATCAAAACTCAGATTGATGTGTTTTAACTGATGTTTGACACATTCTAGTTACGTTTACAATTTTCATAGAAAAATCTCTTCAATATTTATCTGCCATTTATAAGTCATTTACAAAGGGAAGCTTTACTCTAAAACATGACTATGGCATACAGATTTTGGCTACCTGAGTAATTTAATTATTTCTTCTCTGTTCTCATTTCTAAATGAACTGGCAGTACTTTTTCTTTTCTTTGTTATTTTTTTCTTTTAAAGACAGAGTCTCCAATGCAAAAAGTTGGTGCATCATTTAAGGTCTGGACTACCAATATCATTGGTTATGGATGTGCAAATTTTTACCAAGACTGCTTTAAAATCAGGCCTTAATGTGCTGTGACTGCTTTACAGGGGAAAATGTATGACTTCAATCCCCCCAGTTAGCACCAGTTCAAGCTCCAGTTCACAGCGCACCACTGCAGCATCTTCACCTTCTCTCCCCAACCTCTGCCAACCCAGAGCTGGATTTGCAAGCTCACCATGTCTGTGCTGTTTTACACGTAGCTTACACCAGGACAGCTTATTCCACTCCCTTTTCATGGATAATCTGTGCATTTATCACTGCCTATGTGGGATGCTTATTCCATTTTAACTGCACTTGTGTATTTTCAGCCAGCTTTTCCCATCAGACAGCTAGTGCTTTGGATGCAGCCTGTAGGATGCTACCATCTGGCCCCCAAGCAATTTACCACTGTCACAGAACATTAAAAGATACTTACCATCCAGCCCCAGAGAAATCTTTCATAACAGACCCCCCAGGGGCTACCCTCTCACTTCTCCCCTCTTTCCTTGGCTGCTGAGATGAATCTTACAGGGAGCATCCCCTCCACATCCCCCCAGTGCTGGAGGGAAGTGATGAGATGGATCCCACTGTACGTGGAAGATTGACTCTGTCGCTTGCAAGCAGCTCTATAAAAGTGTCAGGTCTTTTCTGACTCCCTTTCTGCCTGTAAGTACAGTGGTGTGATGTACTTTGACGGCTCAAAAAGCCTTTTCTCCCTTCTATGGCCTCCCCACAGGAAAAGGCAAAAATAGGTAAGAGAATTAAGAAAGAAAACGGGCAAGAAAAAGGGAGAGGAGTCAGAGTGTGGCTGCTAAGTCTAAGAACGCAAATCAGACAGAAAGTTCCTGTCCAGACCTGGGAACAAGGCAGGGAAGAGGAATTTCCACAAAATACATCACTTCTTTGCAAAGATCCCAACAGCTCCGGTGGCTTTCTCAAAGAGTCCATTTCTGAAGGGCTTTTAAAAATGCTAGGGACACAAACAAGCAATTAGTAGTGATTTGCTGGTGCTGTTTACCTCCTCTGGGTAACACTACAAACCTCCTGCTCCCATCCTGTACTGTTGCAGGGGATTTAATCTGCCTCTCTGTAAGTAGACACATCCCAAATTTCAATTTTTCAAGAAAATCTGTTGAGCTCAGGCTGCCTGGTGGACTCTTCTGTCTGCAATGGTGATCCCAAAGATGAGAGGGGGAGAAATGACTTTTATTGGGAAAAAGTAAATTTAAAATAAAAACTGACATTCTGATAGCAGCATAAATTATTTTTTCCCCATAACTTGGTTCTCAATTATATCACAGAAGTGTAGGCTGTGTTTGTTACTGGGTGAGAATGGATATCACATTGGAAGGACACAGCCATACCAGGGTGGGTTTGGCACGCTGTTGTGATGAGGATGGAAATGTCTGATACTGAAGCCATCCAGGGGGTATGGAGGGAGGTGAAAAGCACAGAGCTCTCCCGCAGCACAGCAAACCAACACGCATCCTCAGCATGCACAGCAGGACATCTCCAACGAGCTTTTTAAAGGTTGCTGCAGAGCTATTGAAACTACTTTTCATTTAACCCTGCCAAGAGAGCCAACACCCCCAATAACCTTTGATTTAATACTGCCCCTACTGAAGTGAGCGGTAAATTTTTTGTTGCTTGTTCGTGTCTCTGTAAGTATACAGGGCTCAGGATTACAGAAAAAACAATTTCAATAAAAACATCTAAAATATATTTCCTAGGCTTGTCAAGGCTATAATCTTGGTGTTTTCCAGAGCTCTAAGTGGTTAGGAAAGCTAAAGAATTTCCCCAGGACCAAATCTGACCTCCTGTAAGACTCCAGTGGGTGCAGGGTAGGGTGCAAACACCACATGTGAAAGAATTGTAGGTATTTCACTGTATGTAGCTTGTTCTTAAACTTCTGCAAATTATCAGTACTATGAAAAGCTCTTTGTGAGCTAGAAAGTCCAAGTGAGAAGTGTATTCTTCCTGAATTATTTAGCCTAGAACTAATAATAACAATAACAATAAAAATAAACCTAAAAATGAAAATTTCTGCTAAGCTCTGTAATCAATTCTTCCCTCATTGTAAATCTTGTGTGGTCCCATTTCTGTTCAGCGTAGAAACAGGAAATGTTGCTTTCAAAGGAATCGTTACAAGGGACCTCTTTGTTAGTTGTCCGTGCAACGCTTCGCACAACAAAGCCTTAATCCTGGATTAAGTAGGTGCTACTGTAACACAGTAACTAATTACACCATGTGTGGGAGCATTATTATTGATGACCATCACAATAGGAAAAATAACAATATTAGTCAGGGATTATTAAGTAGAAGAGCTTCATCTTGGAAGGGGTTTCTCAGGAAATGAAGCCGTGTGGCTTCTGAGCAGTTACAGGCACCAAAGCAGAAGAATAAATGTCCAGTGACATATCATGAACATAGTGGCTGCCATTTCTGCTTTTCATTTGGGATTTTACTTAAAGGTTTTGCATTGGGCCACGTCATGTTCTGGAGAAGGCAAATCTTCAGTGGCTGTTTGTCTACAAGAGTTTTGCTAGAAGGACGAATTTACGTGAAAAGTGTCTGGTCCAGATGGGATGGGAGAGCTCAGGAGCTGTACTCACCTCTTTAATTCTCTTCTAAACCTGTGGAAGGGGTGTTCAGGGCTTCCCCCAGTGGAACTCTAAATATTTGAATCTCTTTCCCTAATAAACTGCTTTCCTAATAAACTGCTACCATATGTAAATGTTCACTGCCTCTCAATACCCACCCGGAGCTGCTCGCTGGAGTACTGCTACCCTTGTACATGACACGTACTCACGTTGCTATAAAAAGTAGCAGACTGTGTCCCTTTAATAAATTACACCATAAATTTTACAGACTTTGCCCCAGTGACTTTTTAAATCTTGCTTCTGCTATGCAACATCATCTTGCAGTAGGAAACATCCTTCAAATGTTTAGGTTAGAGGAACAGGATTTAATCCACTCAAGTTATTTTAAAGTGTAATAAATAAATAAAATGTACCCTCTCCAGGATGAAATATGACACACACAAAAGGGAGACAAGCAGCTTTGATAGCTGATAATAAGGGTCGGTATTTCATTTTCATTTTATTCAGCATCTGGTTTTTGTCCTAAAAATCTAGCATCTATGACACTGACAAATTAACTTAAAAAAAATAAATTAAGTACTGCAAAAAGTTGTTTTGTCCTGAAACCTTCTAGTCTGAGAATTAAGAAGAAAAAAGAATCACGTTATTTCAGTAGTGATATGCAACTCCCACCCAGGAGCTGGAACTAGAGGATCTTTAAGGTCCCTTCTAACCCAACCCATTCTATGATTCTAATGAGACTCTCAGTAAATGTCAATGCCTGGGACCTGAAGATGAGAAGAAATAGAAAGCTTCAAAGCCAAATGGTGGTCTTCTCCTGTGGTCTTCTTTGTGCCCTTCTATTAGTCACGTGAGTGACTAGAGTATGTGACTATGGACCAAAAACTGAACAGCTATTTCTGCCAATATGGTGATAAACTCTGGGGCTGTGGATTGAGCCTATTTTGCCTTGTGTGACTGCTGCCACCAGTGTTTATAGGGATGGCCATGGTGTTAGAAAGCCTTGGCCTCCACCATGGAGAAACAGGCCTTGGTGCTGTCTCCAGAGACAGATGGAAAACTAATCAACCTATGGAAACCTATGGAAAACTGTGGAAACCAAGTTACAGCACTGAAAGGAATGAGAGTCACAAGAAAAAAGATCTGTAGATCAAAAGTAGTGTTGACACCAGGGTTCATAAAGAATATAGGTCAAATTCAGAAAAGCAGGAGGTGGCACCATTAAGATAAAGCCTGAATTTGACCATGATTCTTGAGCTCCTGAGAAGTAAGCACAAGCTCTTCAGCCATTCAAGACTTGAACACCACTATTTTTGTGACTTCCAGTGTTGCACTCGATCCTGTTTTCCATTCTGCTGCAGTTTCACAGGCAAGCTTTCTGGGCATGGATCCCAAGACAAGGGGATGGTAATTGCTATTTAGGGTTGGAGGGAAGGAGGAAGGAAAAACCAGTTGTTAAATACCACTACCCACACAAATACACGTGTGTGAGCTCCCCCCCACAGTGAGCGTGGCACCACCACAGCCTTCCAGGGTTTTTCCACTTTTTTTCATGGGTTTTGACCATTATCAACAATATTATTTAAAAAATGGTGTAATTACCACTGGGTTTGCCTGTAATTTAATAAATACAGTTAAGCAATTTTCTTCTTTTCCAAGAAGTAATCAAGAGTGAAAGGTTTACTTTAGGAAGACGCAACACCCAAGAGTAAGCAGAAGACACCTTAAGGTCACTCACAGTTGTTTCCATAATAAAATCTAAGAAGATCCACAAAAAAATGAAGAAAAACCCTTGAAGAGAAATTGCTATTAGTGAGGAACTGAGAAGCACGTGGGGGACTAACAGCAATTCCACAGCAGAACATGAGATACGTATCACAGGTGGGTGCACCCTGATTTTGCCTTGCCTGCTTCCAGCCAGTACATTGTCAAAAATCAGAGGTGAAGACCGTATAAAGAGAAAAGTGATCCTCAGAGCCCTGCAGATGACACAGTGCTGCATGGCCCTGCTCATACACCAATGCTGTTAGCAGTCATTAGCTTCAACCCAACCCTTGCTCTCTTCTGAAATGCTCACAGGCTTTTAGCAACACACAGACACATCCCATGTTGGCCTTGGGACTTTTTTCCTTTGCTTCAACAGAATAAAAGGGCCTCACTCAGGGCTCTAAATCTGTCCTTTGACATCACAGAGTTAATCCTGATTTGGGAGGATTCATTAATTTCACTCACCTCTGTTTACCTAGAGAGTGAGCTCAGGGCTCCCTTTGAGTCCTCCACTGTGCTTTTGACTGTCCTTTCTGTACGCTGTACACAGTAGTTGGACACGGTCTGTAGAGCTCTGTAGTTGTTATTTTTCATCAGGAAGATGGCTTTTAGCTGCAGGGGTAAACCTCACTCCATGCTGGGCAAATGTTGGGTGGAAAAATATTTCACAATAGGAAACAAGTTGGAATAAGTCAGAAAAGAGGAAGTCAACCAATCCACGGTGCTGTTTGGTCTTGGTGTAATATTTCAAAGTTCCCTGTTTTGAAATTATTAGACCACCAAAAAAGTGAGAGGCTGCCAAAAATTACTGTAAAAGGTAATAATTGTTAATAACTTGGCATCTGCTTGCTCATTTGAGCTGCATGGTTTTGGCATTCATTAAAGACAACATTGTAAGCAAATAAAAGAGCAACTGCCTGGCACATAAAAATTTTAACCACATCATAACTAAATATTAAATGTGAGTTTTTAATTCAATTTATAGTTTAAATAAGGATCTTTGCAGTAACTTAAAAAAAAAAAAGGGGGTGGGTGGGTAGAAAAAGAAGAGTCAACCCCATAAACAGTCAGTCATAATAAGATTTTAAAGAAATAATTGCAGTGTCCTTGACCTTGAAATGATCCTTTTTCTGAATTAGCACAGGAATTTAATTAAAGCTTCAAAAAAAGCTTTCATTTTAGATTTGAGTTACCAAATATTTAGAGATCCAGTGCCCAGGCAAGCCAATGGAAACATTCCTGTTCATTTCAGTGAGCTTTGGATCAGGCCCCGCACAGCTTTGGGTATCTCATTTCATGGGATGGACCCAAGGTCACTGCAGGAGAAAATGTTCTCCCTTAACCCAACATTATCTGAGGTCATACATCCCGGGGACCATGAAGGCAGTTGCATAGCGTGGACAAGCCAAGGAGGAGCAAAATCTAAGCCATCTTCATTCATCTTCCTTTACCATTACTCTGCAGTCATTTCAGTTGATTATATGAGGCTCTGGGGTCTCTTCTTCTGTCCTTTCCAAAAGCTGAGGCCATTTTGACCTGCTAACAAGGTTGCTAAATCTCTGCACCTAGTCACTGACAGAGATGCAGCATGTTCCTGCCAGTGAGCCTCCATCTCCCTTCTCTTTCCAACAAAGCTGTAGGAGTTACAGCTCCAGCATGCTAGAGACTCATCCAAAGGTCAGTGAAGTCAGGAGACACCTTTTCTATTGACTTCAATGGGCTTCGGACCAGGTTCTTAGTCACCATTAACGAGTCAGCATTTACCAGAAGTGATATCTGAGGCCTCCAGCTATTTCCTCTTTCCAGTACAGGGTAAAGTGGTGATAGCTGTGGTGTCATCCAGTGGTTACATTTAGCATTTCTGACCTCTGAATGAGCTCCTCCAGCCCAGCATATCCAGGACTCTGTGCTTCATGACCCAGTATGCAGGAGGGAGGTGAGCAGGCTGCAAGAAACACATCTTCCCTTACTCATTCCCTTCTGATCGTGATCCCAAACAGAGGATAATTCTTAGAGGGCTGCAAATAAATAAATTAATAAACGTCTGTCCCAAAGGTGCTGGTGAAATTGCTGCCCGTCTTCTCAAGTCAGGTTCACAATGAGGAGGATGGTAATTTTGCTCGAGTCGGGACAAAACAAGGGCATACTGGGAAAAAAGCCCTCAGTCCCCGCATACAGTCAACAGTGTCATCTTTCAAAAGACATTTCTGCACGCTCAGAAGGATCAATGTCTTCTTATTTTGGTTCAACAGAGGCCTGGTTTATTACACAGCTTTTGTTTTTATTAGTGAAATGCACTCAGCTGTTTTCTCAAGACTTGCCAAACAGCTTAAAACATAATACCATTAAATTTGAGGCCCTACTGGGAAAAGTAATGCAAACTTAATTAAAATTAACCAGGGTTTTCTCTTCCTGCAGACCCATGTTTCACTGTGTTGGAGTTTGCTTGTAAAGCACTTGCTTACATAGTGAGGCAGCAGTGCTCAGGCTGGAAAGGGTGATGCAACTGCCAGGGTGGGAGATGGCAAGAAGAGGAACAAGCAACAGAAATAGCTGGGGAAATTAAAAAAAAAGAAAAAAGCAACTAAAAAAAGGAATATTTTCTTCCTCTGGTGTAAAACATCCCAATTTTCCTGTTAAGCTCCATGGCATCCTCAGAGCATTCACAGGGACGGAGTCCAGAAGACAGTGTGGTGTCTCCAAAGGAGGTGAGGGCTAAGACTCCAGAAAACAACTACAAAGGTCAAAATAGTAATCTTTACAATGTGATCTTGGCAAGATTAATCTTTGTCATATTTCTTTCATAGCTTCTTACTGTTTCTACCTTTTTATCCCCAAGACATCCACATGACCTCCTTGGGATGCCTCTTTTGCACTTGGCAGCTTCTCTGCTGGCAGAAGCCTGGAAGGCAGCAGGCAGAGATTGAAGGGTCCAAGAAGAAGGACGAGCTTCTCCTACAAGAACCATGGCATTGCACCCCCGACCAGTGAGCGTGGTGAGTGATACACTGATTGCATCTCTGTGTCTCAACTCAGAAATAAAACTTGTATCCTGGCTCCTTGCAACACATCAAATACCTCTTAGTGTTTTAGGACAAGGGTGACAATATGGCACCAGACTTTTGGCTAGGTGCCAAGATGGATAACTGGATATTATGCCCATCAGATGCTTGCCTGTTGGTTTGTGCTGGATGCTTGTTCTAGGACAGAAAAAAAAAAAAAAAAAAGCTTTCTTGTGATCTCTTTTTCCTGTTAAAACTCCATTAAATTTGAATAATATATTTTAATTTTTTTTAACTTAGTAGGAGTAATTAATTCTTTAACTTCAGCAAGAAATGTGCAGAAAATAAGCAAACAGAAATGGAGGTGACATTCAGCAATGGAATGATTAATTATGGGTTGTAGAACATCTTCTAATATTCATAGATTTTTTTATTGCTACCCGTTTATAGCAGATACCAGCAATAGCTCCAACCGGTATTTTCCTATCCATTAGCATTTCTCAGCTAAAAATTTGGAGCTCTAAATATGTGCACAATATCTTTGCACTTAAATATATACTACATTGCAGAAGAAGAGCTCTGCTGCTGCTGAGGCTGAGATGGGTTTATTTATTGACTGAATGGAAAGCAAAATGATGTGGCCTTGGATAACTCATTTAGATTGTTCCTTCTCTCCCAGATTGTAAATTAGCTCCACTCAGTTCCCTGGAGACAGAGAAAAAGGTTGGCTTTGGGTCTGCTGGTGGAGCACCTGAATGACATTGAAATGAGGGTATATAAATAAGGGTGAGATATTTATGTAGGCAGAAAATATTCTGGGATTAGTTTCTTGTGGAGTAGAGAAATCATTCATGGGACCTTTTATTTTTTTTCCTTGCTGCCACCTCATGGAAACATGGGGCATCAGCAGTGGCAACTTGTTTTTGTTTTTCCCCCCACAGCACTTAGACGAGAGCCCCGTGGAGAGCACCGTATGGTATCCGTGTGTTGATAACAGGGACAAGAATAGCATTTTGGTCCTCAGAGAATTCATTTATTTCCTAAAAACTGCACCAATTGCAAAGCTATCACTTTCCCTTTTATCCGAGACGTGACCAGGATGAAAAGCCACACGTCCCTGTCTGCAGGGGCACTTCCTGACCAGAAACGAGTGGTGGGACACCTCTTTCTTTCCACTACCCCTGGAGAACAACAATTTTTTGGGAGCAAACTACGCCTACATGGAAAGTTCCCATTTCCTCCTCAAAACAACAAAAAGGGTCCAAAAAAATAAGGCTCTTGTCTCCTCTGTTCCATGGCTGGGGCAGGTTCCCGCTTGCGCTATACCGTGGCCCTCACCTTGGCTGGCTGCCCAAAACTCCCGTCTGTTTTCCAGACAGGAAATATGAATCAAAATAACATGACATAAAAACAGTAATTAGCTTTTGTGTGTGAGGCTGCTAAGGCCTTAATGAGGAACAGGCTTGTAATAAAACTCTTGGCTACTCTCTCCAAAACTTGCTCTCTCGCTCGCTCTCCTTTTCAGTTCATCATTTATTTTCTTGTAGTGAGAAGTGAGGAGAGAAAGAGACACTATCTGTAAATTGATCCTCCCCACCCTGGCTTAATTATCAGGGAGTCTATAAATGTTTTGACAGTTTTTTCCATTTGATTTTGTCTATTTCTCTCCCACCCACAATACTTGTCTTTCCCCGTGATCCTCTGTTGTCTTTCATGGCATCTTAAGATCTCTGGCTTGAGCAATAGCTGAGATTTAATGAAAATATGGGATCCGACAGGTCACCTGGAGCTACCACACTCTTCCAAGGATATTATCTGGATTGTGGCTCCATCAGGTGACCTGGGGCAGTTGTGGTGTCTCCAAACATCCTTGTGCCTTTGAGTGGAGTGAAGGATAATGTGGAGTAGCAGGTTCACCACGAGGCCAAGGGAGTTGTGCCAGCACCAAAGGCTCACCTCATCTACCACCCTTTGCAGAGAAAACTGTGATGTCAAAAGGCAAATAACAACTTCAGCTTCTGCTGTGCATGAATGAGTTTAGTTTATGTAGAAAGATGCTTTAAGATGTAGTAAACTCTTGTCTCAAACCTGACATCATGTGGACTCAGGTTAATGTGTGAAACAAGACCTGTCTTGGGAGCAATGCTGCTGAGAGCACTTGCTGTGAGTACTCAAAGGTCTTCAGAAGTTTGCAAACTCCTGGACTTATCTTCAGCAATACAGCAGTTTGCTTAGAAAACCAGCAGTGCCTTCTTCCCAGGCAGATGTTTCTAGTGATGAGTGACATGATGTTACAACTCTAGAGGAGTTAAGGACCACCAAATACCCTCCTGGTCTTGGTCTAAAGTATAAACACTACTTTGATACCACTTTCCCTGATACAACCATAACAACAACAATAAAAAAATATCTCTGCATAGACCCTGATAGCTTTTCTGTACACATCTCTGTCTGCACGACTGCAGGGTCCCCACCGGGTTTAATGAGTCGTAATTTAAAGGTGAAGTCCCTTTATGGCCAACCTATTCAGAGCTGCAGAGCACTGATGCAAGCCAGTTGCACAACTCTAGCAGCTATCAGTAAAAATTTTCTAGGCTCAGTCATCATCCACGCACATAATTCCCTACTGGAAGCAGATCTAATGTGTTTCACCAAATGGGAGGAAAGAGAGAAGTTGTGTCTCTGATTCCAGAGGCTGTGCTCCCCTTTCCCTCTTCTTTATGGGGAGTTTGCTGGGGCATAGCATCAGAAAAGACAGTGGGGGCTGCAAGTTGCATGTTGGGGATGTTTCGAGAGTCTCCATAGATTATCTCCTTCTGTGGAATAAACCATGGACTCTCCTGGAAAGCTTCCTTCCATGGTGGGACTAAGCTCATGTCAGTGTTCTGTAAGGTGTTGCTTACCAATTAATTAACCATCTGTAAGAGCACCTTGGCTGCTGATGGACAGTTTCCATTGCTTAGTGCTCTACATCACAGCTGGCAAAGCCCAGCCATGCTGCTGGAGTTGGAGAAAAAATGTTCTGGAGACCTCAAAATGTGCTGTAATTTTTAACTCTGAGTGCTGCTGTACATGATAACATCAGATTAGAGCTAGCAGGAAAATAAAAAACCCTTTCCCTGGCAATTTTTCAACGGAAAATGCCATCTAGTTGAAATCAAGACTTCCGATCAGAATATGTTGTTGTCAATGAAGTTTTGTTTCAGTTTCTTAAAAGGAATTGTTTTGACTAGGTTGAGGTATTGTGTTTGGACCTTGTTGGAGTGAAATTACTTGATTTTTTGTCTTAAGAGTCTTTTCATAACCCAAGTGATTTAATTTTATGCTTTGAATGATGTATGTTAAAAGGGAAGGTATTTTGTTCTGATTTAGTTTTATCAGAGCAGGCTATTTTAATTTACCCCAAATAATGCAATTTTTTTTAATGTGGTTGAAGAGAAAATGTGGTTTTCGAAAGTTTTTTTTTCTGATCTGGCAATAAACCTAATTTTGAAATGTCAGAATTTCAAGTGGACTTCCAGTGAAGTTCAACCCATTCCATGGTGTAAAGCAAGAAGAAAACCCACATAAAACAATCAAATTGATGTAGACATTTATTACTTGTGAGAGTTGTAAAAGCATCTCATGGCTTTCTCATAAAAAGTCATAAACCCTATTTACAGTCCCTGCATTATTATTCTAGTAACTAAAACCACTGACTCTATGAAGTGCATGAGTGTTCAGCTAACTCTCTCACAACTAGTTTGGAAATGCAGAAAATGCTTACTGTTCTCAGGGCAGGGGGATTGTATTTTACATGTATTTATTTATTGTGTTTACCTCTTACACTTATAACTTGGCCCCTACCCAAAAGGTCAAAGCTATAATTGTTTATTCTTCATGAAAACAAATGCAGATATTAAATTGGCTAAGTGAACTCATGCTTTTGTGAAAACTAGTGGCATTTAGACTACATTTCATCATTTAAGATAGTTAAATGTTTTAGTAGAAAAAGCTTAACCCTGTCTACAATGTAGCATCCAACACATACAACCTCAGGCAGTGTGTGGTTACAGGTGAATTTTATTTGAAATGTTTATAAAGTCCATAAGGTGCATGAAAAAAAAATAAAAATCTCCATGATTTTGGATCAAATCCAGGTTTTTCCTATCCGGAAATATATTTTATAAAAAGAGAGGTATTCAGAAAGATTTGTTTGTCATTCCATTATCTTAGTTCAGTGAAATCAATGAAAAAAGGTCAGCTCCAGAGAGAGAGTTTGGTTGTCCTGTTAACCAGCAGCGTTGCTATTGCAAACAGATTGTATTTGGGTGTTGTCATCTCTGGAATAAAGCACCAAAGCTTTTAGACTGAAGCCAAAGTTTCTCTCAGACTTTCTAACATGAAGAGCTTTTACATTGCCTGTAAAAATGACAACCCCCCCTCCTTCTGTAGGGAAAGTTCAAAGAGCTCCGAAGCAGGATCAGCTGGAGATGTTTGCACAGTTTTGCTTTATTAGGGGTCTAAGTGAAGGGAAGTCCCGCTCCTCCCGTTGGCTTTGAACCTACAAAACTTGGACTTGCAGAACATGATCCTCTTGACTGTAACATAACTGCTAATGTTTTCTCATTTTTATTTTCTCTCCTTTATCATCCTTTATGGAGCCAACACATCCATCTAAGATGCTGAGTGAGCTTTGTTGTTCATCTCTGGAAGATCTCTGTGGAAGGCTCTATGTCTCATGGGTTTCCCACTGGTGTCACTGCACTGGCATCAATGTTGCTTTACTCAGCTATAGCACCTTTTTATAACCTGGTCACTGCTATTTTCAACTTTTTTCTTCTATACAGGACCCATACATAAGCCCAGGCCTAAATATACTTGAATCCAGACAAATTTTCCTTACAGATCTGGGAACTTGTGGCTGTTGAGTGAGTTCAGCCAGATACTGATTTCCGGAGTCCAAAACTCAGCTCAGATCAGTGTCTCAAAGAAAGGAAATGCTGGAGGACAGCCTTGGGCAGTTTGTGGATCCAGCACCACTCTCCCATGGATTTAGTGCAGCAACCCTATACCAACTGACCTCACCTGAGAGTACCCCACAAAATAGCCTGTGAAGAGCTGACAAAATTGTTTTACTGTCTGTTAGGAAGGGTTAAAATATCTGAGCCATGCAAAGAAAGCACGAATGTTTTTCAAAATGGTTAACCCAAAGCAGAGCTTCCTCCTCAGAAAGGAGCTGCCCCTTGGGCTGCAAGAGAACATGGTTTGCTCTCCCACCCACTTGGGGAAATTCAAAGATAACCGTGCCATGTCCTCCTGTACTCTCGTGCCCGCCTGCAGCATTCCCCAATTCGCCTATGCACTCAAAAGACACATGGTATTAGTCTTTATGATTCAATTATTCTGCGGTAGAGCTTGGACGTGTGCAATATATCGAAAGCCTTTGGGAGACTATCAAAATTTAATAGGGAAAGTATGGCGTTTTTTAATTTTTACTTCCAGCTCTCACTGTCAAATGATTTGTTTGCTATTTTTATAAACATGCCGCAGTTACCACTGGGGAAGTTTGGGGACAAGAATAAACTAAGCTGACTAATCCAGTTGCAAAGCGTAAGGACAGGTTAACCCCTCGAGTACCATTCATTGGGATTTCCAGACAATCAAGAATTACAATCAGGTCTGACTGGCATCCTGCAGTGGAAAACTGCCTTTCCCTGGGCAGTGGAGCATGGTGAGGTAGGACCAGTGGGTACACTGTTTTGTTTCTCAGATACCCTAGTTGCTATGTTTGTGGTTAACTGTCCATATGGATAATATTTTGTAGGCAATTATTCTGCAGCTCTGCTTTCATTCTGGGCTTCTCATAAATAACGTTTGACATGGAGAGGTTTCCTTGTTGTGCCATTTCTACCACTGGCACGTCCTTTCCTCCGTACTCTTTGGCTTGTTTCTCTCGGAATTGCTCATCCAACTCTTCAGTCTTTTTTGGTTCTTCAGCATCTTTAAGATCTGTTATTTAGCATCTTTCATCACCATCTTGGCTTAGGCCTTGGAGCTTGTGTCTTCCTCTTTCTCCATATGCTTCCTACCTAAAAGTCTTGGCTGGTCACATAATCTCCTCTTGTTCTGGACAAAGATCCTAATCTGCTCATCCTCCTTTTCCTTCTTTATTTGTTTCTCCCATTTAGCAGTTGCTCATCAAGTCCATCTTGCTCTTTTCAAACCAGCACTTCTGAGGTCTCGGTCATCTGCCACACAATAAAACTGACCTCTTTCTAATTCCTCTCCCTTAGGGCTCCATTTCTACCTTGGTCTTTACAACCTTTCTGTCAGCACCAACAACCTTAAAGTTGCCTTTTAAGCAGCTCTCTGATTTCACAGTTCTTGCTCTACCTACGTAGACACTGCCCTAAACATCTGGAAGGGGCAATGCACAATCCAGAACTTGATTTTATGCTGAGATATTCAGAAGCCCACCCCCTCATTGCCTCATGACTTTTTCCTTTGAAATGCAAAGGCACAAGTCCAGTTTTCCTTTCCCTTGTCTTCTCTTTTATGCTCAGGACAAGTGGTATTCCTCTACCAACCACTCAGCACTTGCTCCTTTTCCCTCTTATTCCATTCAACTCACGAGGAATTTGCTACACACTTCCTTTTGGAGCTCCAAAAGCTACACAACACTAATGTAGCATTGGACTCGTCATAGGTTGGCAGCAATGAAGTGCCTCTTAGTGTTCAGTAGTTTTAACCGTCTTCTTTAGCACCACCTGTTCTCCAACCCGGTCTACTTAGATACCACAATTTATTTTTGTACTAATGGCAAAATATACTGAAAAATAAATTGTGTGCTTTTCATCTACAGTTATTTCCTTGAAAAGTGGCCTTGGAAGAGAACTCTGAGCGGGTCTTTACCTATGAATCACTGTCTGCAAAGAGTCTGTATCTCCAACTGCTAATTCCAGTACGTAAAGAGCTATTCTTGCGTGTGTGCATTTGTATAAGCAGAGAAACATTGACATTTGCATCTGCCTCTGATTCAAGAAAAGGGCAAAAAGCAGAATATCACTTTACACAGACGGGAGACAGTTTCCAAACCATGTTACATTTTGTACGATAATGGTTTTGAAAGATGACTCATTCAAGCTTGTCAAATTAGCCATTACATTTGCATAGCTCTTAGGGGAACAGTTTAAGCTAGCTCAGAAAGTTAAAAAACACCACACACACACTGAAAGAAATATAAGTGGGATTGCTCTTTGCTTTTCACCCTTAGCACTTAGACTGTTCTTAATTCCCATCAGAGAGGCAAAAGGATGGGTACACAATGCGAGTAAAGCAAGTCTCCCAAACATCTCCTCTTTTGGAGCACACTGGATATTGGAAAGCATTTCGGTAAACTTCATTTTCTGTCACATGTGTGTGATTAGCTAGCAGCTTTCTGACAAAGAAGGAGAAGAGGTTTGTTCAGGACACAAGCGCGCCGACCGCCTCGGCGCTCAAACACTTGTACAATATTCTTTACACATCCAAGCCATAGCGTCGGGTCTTGGCGCCGAGACTCCAGGCTCTGCAAGCAATCTATAAACTATCCTCCCCAGTGGACCCCAGCTTTCTGCCAAGGCTGAAGCTGAAAGATTTGGGGCTTTTTAAAGCCAGATGTCTCTGTAATCCTTGATTCCTGTTAAACTCTTCACTTGAGCGTCTTTGGAATGATGAGAGCAGTTTTCCTAACAAAGATGACAAACTGACAAGAATTGGGCCACATGAAAAGCGGGCTCAGGGTGGGAGGGATGTCTTGCTGAATTCTTTCACTCGAATCTGGACATGGACACATATATCCAGATCAGTCAGTCCTTTGTGCCAATGCCTGAGTTACTGTCTCGGAAAGATCCTTTTGGACATCATTCCTGTATGCGTTGTGGTGCAAGAGGTCCCCAGGATCACTCACTGTGAACGGCACATGTGCTTTGAGTTCCCTGAGATGAGATTGGGCTTTCAGCTGTCAGTGCAAAGGCTCCCAAAGACTTCAGCTCCAAGGTAGAGTGTGGTGCTTAGCACAGAGGCTCTGCCTCATGTTACCTGCATGTCTTGTCGTGCAAGCCTTAGCTATGAAGTCGATGTTTGAAACCTGTTTAATTAGCTTCAGTTGCACTCTCAGAGAAACATGAGTTGCGATACAAGCAGTGAGCAGAAGAAACAGAATTTTTTTCATCATGTCTTGGCATCTGCCTCTCTTTCTCTCTTATTCCCATTCTCAATACTTGTAACCTTTTTTTTTTTTCTTCTTCTATTTTTCACTTCAACCATGACTTGAGAAGATTAAAGCCCGTCCAGCTCTACTTAGAGAAAGGGACTTCTTCCAACAGCATGTCCTGCAGAATGAAAAAGGGAAGGAGCAGGAGGTGACTGAAGCTTTTTGAAACAACATTAGTACTCAGTGATTGCATTGCAATTCTCTCTCCCTCACTCCTGCTTGGTAATACTTTTGTCCCTGACTAAACCTCAGAAAGACAACTTGCAGGGCAAGGCAGCAGGTGGAGGCTGCCAGGCTGTTAAATTTTGTAACTTTCTTATTTAATGAAAATCTTGGTCCATTTGAGACTTTTTATAGTATGCATTCATATATATGTAATATGTCACTCATTTTAATGTCTTTTAAGTGTGGCTGCTTTGCTTAACCTAACACAGAACAAGGTTTGACTGGTTTATGGTAGGAAATCACAAGAAAAATGGACTCTCTGAGAGGGAGGAATCTGTTCTGGTGGAGCAGAGGAGAGAAATGACCAAGTGGTCCAGGGCTGAAAGAGACTGAGCTGCCTCAGCTGGCTACTCAACCAGGGCAGTGATGGGCCCATGTCACAGCCCTTCCAAAGACTTCTTGTGTGACCAACACTTGCAACAGCTTTACAGTGGAGCTCTGGCAAGTTTAGATCTTGCTGTCTGAGATCTCTCTGACTCTAAGAGTGTCCCTTGTCTTTCTGCCAAGGATTGCTATCCAAGTAGCAAGTGCAACAGGCATATGAGCATTGAAAGCGGTTCATTCAAGGTCAATGCCTCTGGGCTAGTCCTTGGTGCAAGGGGGTGGTGGTTAATACTCTTCCAGATGTATCAGTGAGGGTCAAGTATGAGCTATCATGCAGCCACAGGGCCAGGGAACAAATCTCAACTCCCTTCCCATCATTCTCTGACTTGAAGTGCTGGTGCTTAAAAGCTGTCAGGCTCCCCAGTGTGTTTCCAATTCCCCTTCTATAGACTTGACATCATCATGATGGGTGACATGACTGAGCCGTCCTCCCTTCAAGAGCCGGGAGAAAATCCTTTGTTCACCACTGATGTAATTTGCACAGAAACCTCTCTTGCTCATATCCACATTTCTTCTGCTTAACAAACAGGGGGGGCCTTTATGTATTTTCCCCTTTATATTTACATACAATATTTAACCTACATCTTTCCCTCTACCGCAGATCTTCATTTTAGATACAGAGTTTTAATGAAGTTGCTCTTCTAGAAGGAAAAAAAATTATATATAAGCAGATGTTAACCTCCTGTGAGAGGAGGAAGATCTTCAGCAAGAGGAACAAGAACCATTTTTGTAATTCACTATAAAAACAGGCAAAAACACTGAGGACTCCCAGTGGCATATGGCTTTACTACAAAGGCAGAATTTTATATTCCCCATCTCCCTGGTGCTGGTCTGTTTTACAGGGTGACATGCTTTACACAGCTCTGTGCTGCTACATGGCATCTGCTGCAGCCTTAGGGCCACTCCACCAAATTTCCCTTTTGCCCACCAGAACAGCCATCAGTCTAATTCATGTAGTCACACTATTTAGACCTGGAATAGTTTTTCTCAGCTATGGTTATATACAAGGTCTAAATATTTTCCTTGCAAAGCACAAACACCCTTTACCCTTCTGCTTACGCACCCTCCTGAGGAGCCCACATGAGAACTTTTAATCAGCAACATATTTTGAGGACATTGTCTTTTCTTTTTTATTTTTTTATTTCTTTTCTGTCTTTTTTTTTCAGAAAAACATGCAGTCTCTGATCCATGCTCACATTTTTATTTTCATGTTGCCGTTGACACATAGGATCCTGACAAGCCAAGTTGTATTAATTTCCTTGATTGGCACCAAAAGTAAATTTACAGCTCGCATTTCATTTCCAGTCTGCTGTTCTGAATTTCAGCCCCTTCATAGAGTAGATAAAACTGGAAGAACTTGGCGGACTATGTTTGCTTAATGGAGACCAGGCTACTTGACTTACCTGATACTTATTCTTCTGTTAGTTCTCACTTTCCCCCAAAAAGCTGGGATTACATATCACCTGGTATGAGGGAAAAGGAAGGAAGGAAGGAAGGAAGGAAGGAAGGAAGGAAGGAAGGAAGGAAGGAAGGAAGGAAGGAAGGAAG
>WUAM01000237.1:1561424-1581319 GCA_024336885.1 Actenoides hombroni | reverse complement strand
GAAAGAAAGAAAGAAAGAAAGAAAGAAAGAAAGAAAGAAAGAAAGAAAGAAAGAAAGAAAGAAAGAAAGAAAGAAGCCTTCTTCAAGAGAAGAGGTTTTTTTCTGTATTTCAAAGAAAACAGACATTGCAGCAACTGTGGGTTTCCTCATACCCTGGAGATTGCAGTGACCTTTGAGATAGATTGTGGGCCATCAGAAGCTAAACATGCTTACTTTGGTTAGTTTGACATGAGTTATGACTCTGGAATGTTGAGGTCCATGTTCTTGATATATTTAGGTATAACGAAGGGTTGTAACATAAAATTAGATCAACAGATTGCTATCTGACAAAATGAAGGCTGAGAAATGATACATGCCACAATGTAATGGAGTTACAGTCAAAACCTGGTAGCTCCCTTGCCCGCAACTACAAAATCTGCAATTTTTTAAACTCATTTTCTCAAAACCCTTCCTCACTTCCCAGTAGATCTACGCAGATTTGAAATAGCACACCCCAGACCATCCACTGAGCCAGGCAAGCAAACAGTGCTGATCCTGCTTTTCTGTCACCCTACCGTGGCTGGTCTCCAGTTGATTCCACTTGTCATGCATCCAGCTCATCATACTGGCATGAAGAATTAAAAAAAGAACAAAAATCCTCCCTAATCACCCAATACATAGGAATATAAACTGGGAGACTGGTGTTCCAGACAGGTGTCCTAATGTTTAGACACTAAATATATATTGAGGTTACTCCACTGAAGATTGGTGACTATGAAAAAACATTAAGTTTTTCTTTGGTGTTTTAGGTCTTTAGAGTGTGTGAATTCAATCTGAATCTATCACTGGACTGGCTTTTATTTGGACTATGGCCAGTGTCCACCATAACCTGTCTGAGGATGACCAAATCTAAACCACAAGAGTTGCTCTATTTTACAACTGCAGGAAGCAAAGATAGGTCTCAGCCTGAATCTGAGGGTGATTCTAATTTCAAAAATCTGTTTCATGCTAGTGCCCAACATCTGTTTGGGCTGAGCCCTAGTAGGAATAGATTGTTTTCCTTGGATTTGGAAAGGTGCTAAAGTTTTCCTGAGCAGTTGTGACTGCAATACCTTTCCAAGGAGCACTAATTCTGACCTTACATCTTGGAAATTAATGTTCCTCCACACACTCCTGATCAGAAGCGTGCACGTGGGTGATTTAGTGCTTCCTGTCAGCAAATCAGGCTGTTGCTCTTAATTATGTTTTCATTATCCCAACGCACGCTAGAAGCCTCAGACACGACCACAGACACCATTGTGTCAGGTAGTGTAAGAACACACAGCTAAAATAGGTCTTTGCCTTCCATGTTGTAATTCATCTTTCTTTCTTGTTGTGGCACCTCCAACATCTACACATGTCAGCAAAAATCCCCAAGAACAAAGCACGGAGCAGGGTTACAGCTGGGAATCTTCATCCTCCTTTGTCAAAAGTTTTCATGCAGAAACAAAGAAGGAAAATACCGCGTGTGACATACAGGAGCATCCTTCTTGAGCCATTCATTTTTTCAGCAGGAAGAAAGGGAAAAAAGACGTCCAGCCTGAGGTCACTTTTCCTCTTGCAGTGCACAGATGAGCCTTTGAATGGGGCAAATCATGTTTGCCATGCTCCGTTCTGGCGTTTGCCAGAACAAAACCAGATTTTGGCTTCTGGGTGGGAGAACAACAGGAATCAGGGGCAGCATTTCTTGTCACAGGCAGAGCTGTGCGACTCTGTTTGCTTTGGCACGCTGCCCTTTTATTTATATGAACTTGCAGCCGTTTTTCACTGCGCGAGGCCATCCCCTAGAGAGTCTGTTTCAGAAGGAAATCTGTCTAAACTCTGATGAAAACTGTCATGTTACCTCCCTCTCCTAATTCGCCTTGTGTATATGAGCCATATGAAAAATGCAGCCACCCACAAAATGGTGAGAAGAAACCCGTCCACCAATAAAAAAATTGGTTCAGAGATTTATTTTTCTGCCCTTCACATTTCTCCAGGTTGCCACGAGGCAACAGTAAAACCATTTGCCAACAAACAAGGCTGGGGCCACCTAATCAACCATTTCTGTAGCTATTTGGGCTCCCAGTTTGGCAGGAAAATAAGTTTTCGACATGTTAACCAAGCAGAGATACCTCACAGCAGCCAGAAATAAGTGCTTGCTGCTGTGGCCATCTGCTGCTGAAGGCCACTGAACAATAGCTATTTTCAGGAAAATGTTTAGCTTCTTATTGGTAATACCTTTAATCAAAGCCAAGCCAATAGGGAGATCATATGTTGGTCAGTGGGTGGCCTTAATGATTTTACCATAAAAGTAATTCCAAAAATATACATATCAGGCTCTCCAGCTAATCCTGGAGCTGGATTTGTCATGTATGAACCAATATAGCAACCAGGCAGTTATTAGTGGTAGAGCAGCATCATTAAAGTGACTAAAACTGTCTTGGCATGAGCACCGGTGTGGTGCCCTTGTTTAAAGTCACACGGGAAGCTCAATTTTTATGCCATTTCCAACATTACCTCTTGTCAGAGAAAAAGCCAAGGAGACACCATGTGCTATGGGTTCATAGGATATTATCTGGAGTCCTTTCCCCTATGGTATATGGTCACTTCCCTCACTGCAGGGATGATACAGCGATGTAGAGATGGGGTTTTTTCACATCTCTCCTGAACCTTTGGAGCTTTCTGGAAAATTTTAAGGTTGGCAGACTTGAAGGAGAGAAAGGACCATGAAGATCCATCTCTATAACAACAGCTGTGGAAAGTACCCATAGGGACCCAGACACAAAGGGTAAGCATGACTTGTAGGACACTTCATTTACATATTATTAAGCAAAGTACCTGACTGTCAACATTCACAGGGTGATGAAGTGCTGCAACACACCGTAAACACAAACACGGGGTCAAAACCTAGTCAGTACCAGCTATTAACAGAGCATGGTGGCTTTCTCTCATTGCAGAGAGGTTCCTGAGATGGAGCAGCCATTCGAAACTGCTGCTTCTACCTTCCTGTCCTTATATTTCAAAGTTACAGCTCTCTGTCACATACTTTTATAGGTAGCCCTGTGTGCTCCCGGTCCAAGGCAGCTGGCCCACTGCTGGGTCACTGGAGGAGCTGCACAATCACCCTCGGAGCAGGATGGGAGCCCCACAGCCTCATGCTGACCTTGGGGCACGCAGTGACATTAGCAGATAGCAGGGCTTAAGCACAAATCCAGAAAGTATTGTTTGGTTCACGCCCTGTGCTACTCGTTGCCACAGGATATCGGAGAGTAGACAGGGCTTGAAAAAAACTTTAGAGAAATCCCCATGGGATGTATCCATCAGTGCCCATGAATAGCAATGACACACATGCAGACTCCAAATGAGGAAATCCCTTCACTGGTGCTAGCCATAAACTGGGAGAATATTCAAGACACTACTCTTAGATTTTTCTTTCTTTTTTTTTTTTTGGTGGTGGTATTTCCCTCATTGCCTGTTACCAGTCCTGTCAGAGGAAGAAAACATGACCCTGTGTGACCATTATTACATCTTTGCACCTGGCCAAATGATTAGAGCCCTAAATTTACTGTCATCACTAGTGGGAAGAAGGTTTAGGGCTAGAGGTCCTGGGGAACGTCTGCTAAGGCAGTGTGTGTGCAGAGTATTCCCCACTGTAGCTGGGCATGGCCGTATCTGGACCACCTTGAGGAGCCCTCCAGCGAGTGTGTGCACTCTTCCCTTCCAAAGAAATTGTTTTCCTTCACCTTGAGCAAGCTGAAAATTCTTTGCCCTCCCCTATTATATAGGTAATACAAAAGGACCTTCAACGCTGTGAGCACCAGTCAATTTTAGAACAAATGAAGGAGAAAAGGGATGTTCCGCTGGACCCCAGGTAACCCCTGGAAGCAAGGAATTCTATTAACAGTTGTAGCTGTTCTGTGCATCAAATGCACTGAAACCTCCTGCTCGTACAGCCTCTTCACCTCCAGTTTTGCTTTCATTCACAAGGTGACATCAGTACTGCAGTTTTCTATGTGCTTCCTGACATTTTGCCATTGCAAAAGCCGTGGCGATATTACAAATACTGAGCTAATGTTGAATGAAGTAGTTGGCTGGTTTAAAGGGATATATGTGTGTGAGCATATGTATAAATAGGTGTATGCACGTGTGTATATGTATATTTCTTGTTGAAAGTATATCATTCTGTTTCTAATAGGCAAGGAACTTAAGGCACATGCATGTGCACAGAGACAATACTCTCATTTTTCTTCTGAGCTACATTTTGCTGTCATTTGTGTAACCTTTCTTTTCAGTTTCTAATCAATTACACTTCGGGCTTCATCAGAGAGGTCTAAGGCATAACAGCAGCCGCTATTGTTACAAGGCAAAGAACAAATTGATTGATGGTGGGTAATCAAAGTAATATAGAGACTTGGCATAGGTAATATTTACTTTACATCTGTCACTTAAGACATTTTACTGCCAATCAGTGCCTTCAGAAGGCTGGCTGGAACAATAGAGGTCTTTCTACTTAATTCCTCCTATTGACTAGGGCTTACACTGACAAAGTTCACTTGCTATGTAATCCTCAAGGCATGCACTCACTGCTGCAGCCAAGTTTTGAGATATATATCCCCCTGTGTCAATGAATTGGAAAAAAGCAGCTCTTTGGAGCCAAAGCATTGAAGGTGGTCCCTGAAACACAGCCCATGACAGCGTAACAATTGGCGTTGTCTCCTTTGGAGGTGTCAAAGTGATAGGAGCGCTTACAGGAACCCTCCCTGCAGCTGCTGGAGATGTGAAAGGCCTTTGATGGTTCACTGGTGACCACTGTTTGCAGGTCAAATCTGGCCGGGAAGATCCTATGCAATAACAAATGTGAGGGGCGTTGGTGGGAAGAAGGAGGAGGGGTTCGCTTTCTTCTCCATTTCTTTCTTCCTGTTTTTTTCCTTTCCTTTTTCTTTTCGTTGGTCCTGCTAGCTGCGGAGACTGATATTTACAGGATGACTCAGAAAAGCCACAGACCCGGACTAGAGCGGAGGAGCACGAAAACGATGAAAAACGCCTTGTGCACTTTCTCCAATATTTGATCCCCTGTGGTGGTTGGTGTTAAATGCCCAACGCCAGGACCAAGAGAGGTGCCAGCCACAGCAGTGTCACCTCAGGCATCGATGGGGGTGGGACGGGGGGGACGCGAAGCTGTTTTCACCCTTCTGGATTAAGATGAGCTGTGTGGTGAGAAAGGGAAAGGACGAAAATGTCCCTTTCAGCTGGAAGTCATTTATACCTACAATGTATTCAGCTTTCAGGCACACGCTTCCCTGACCTGGCAAATGAGGACACCTAAATTAGTGAGTGTTTTGGTGTGGTGGAGCTCCATGGCAAGACTCAGTCATGGTTACAGGGTGGCTGGGTGCCTGATCAAAGTCCACAGGAGTTCAACAGAAAGACTCTTTTAAACCAGAGTTTTATGGGTGTCACCTTGAAAAGTTCCTCCAGATAACTGAATTTTGGTTATTCTCCAAAGTATCAGAACAAAGGCACTTTTGGTTCATTTACAGCCTGAACACAGACACAACCCTCTTCAACTCCACTTTAAAAAACATCTTTTTTACTGGTTTTGTTCACAGCCCCACGGAACATCCATCCACAGGGACTTACTGCACATTTTGTCTGTAGCTGGTGCTAACTGAGCTTCCCGGTGCTCTTAGCACTTCATCCCTGCAGCAGTTCAGCTTCTGGGCCAAACACCATTTGAGAGCTTTTTGGTCACAGGCTTTGCAGTTCCTTCTCTTCTACAGCAAAATCAGATCTCTGCCTTCCTTAAAACACCCACTAAGCTGCTATAGCCCACTTCTGCTGAAGGTTTACCAACCAGATGGTAATATTCTAGTAATTATTAAACATAATTAAGCCACAGAATTATTATTATAATATTAAACAACAAAGAACCAACCTTGCTATTCTAGAGGTGTCTCTTCCTGGCAACTTTGTCTCACAAATGGCATCTTTTTCTGCATGCACCATCATGACTCACAACAAATATCCTTAAAATATCCTTAAGAGAGTTGAAAGTGAAGCACTAGTGGGGTTTCCTGGGTTTCAAGACCCTCTGTTCCAAAGAAATTTTCTCCTTCTATTTTTATTTTTTTTTTAAAGGGTGGTGGGGGAAAAAGGAGAAAAAAAAAAAATAATCCTGGGCCTCTGCCAAAATAACTAGCTAACTTCCAAGACATGTCTGTCAGTAAGCTCACTCTGGAATTTCCTCTGCATGTACTGGAGGGTTCAATTTTTCCATAAAACCTGGTATTATGTAAGGGGCACTGACAAATGTTTCCAGTTGGACCCTGAGATTGCAAACGCATTTGTAGAGGACTGACAAGAGATAACAACCCGGGTTCCCAAATCACTGGAGTCACCCTGGAGTCAGAGCACGCTTGTAGCTCTTCTACTTCTCTGTGAAACAAAAGGAAGCAGAATTAAGGGCCTGAGATTTAACCAGTTCACTTGAGATTATAAGAGAGATAAATAGGGCTCAGTTGGATTTAAGTGTCATTAGTGTGTAAATGCCAACACGGTGACAAAGCACGGCTGTCACAGCACTCAGCTCTCACCCAGCACCTGGAGCTGAGGAGCATGTTTGCAAAACGAGTGGGATTGTTCTGAAATGTCCCCGAATATTGCATCTCTGTGTACGGCAGGGATTTCAGTGTCAGCACATTTTTCAGCTTTCACTGAGGGTTTGGAATGGCAGAGGGTGTTTCAAGGTCAAGACTGGGAGACATTGGCAGAGATCTGCGTGGGAAAGCTTGACATTGCGATATGTCTGGCTGTAACCATTGCAGTCAGGCTGACCTCCCCAGGAACCAAATTCATCTTGTAATTAAACAGGGGAAAGTAAAAGTGAACTGGCATCTAAGTTTCTAGCTAAAAAAGAGTCCAACGTGTAATCATATATGCATATATATAGACGCACATGCCATCTCTTCCATGAAAACCACACAGAGATGAGCATCAATGTGGTTTGCGAAAATAGAAGTGATATATGTAGGTTAGAAATAGTAGGATATCTATCCGAGATTCTTTGCTCCCTGTCTTGAGTAACTATATTGTTAGTTGAAAGGCTTGAAAGGCCTGAGTTGAAGACCATTTTGGACATATTCATTAAAGACATGGGCAGAAACATTCATTACTACATCACTTTCTTGCAGCTTTAGTGCAGCTCAAGATGGGTTGCAGCAATGCACAGCAGCACCCAGGGGTCTGTTAGATGTCTCTTTGTCATTTGCTAAATCCATTTGTGATGACAAATGCTACCTCCACGGCCCATTTGCTCCTGAGTGTTTTGCTGGGAGTCCCTTCGAGGTTTGCAATCCCACGATGCCTTGATGAGAAGCTCCGGTGGGGATCTCCCGTCGGAGCTATGGATGTGGTGGGCTTGCACAGCTGGGGTTGGGGCAGCCCAGCATGCTGCCATCGGCTGACTAAGCAGTGAGCTGCAGTGATGTAAACTAAGGAGAGGTGAAATAAAAATGGGCTTGGAAAAGTGAAGGGGAGCTCAAGGAGCTGCTTAAGGGTCCCGTTGCCAACCCACAGTCTGCCTCAGGCACTGTCTCCAGGTGGCACTCTGCTGATTAAAACACAAATGTGAGCAAAATACTGGCACAAAATGAGGTTTCATCATCCCTGGATAACAGTCCCTAAACACAGTCTCTGGTGTCTCACAGGCAGGGCTGTGAGTCAAGACACCCTGCAGGTCCCACTTCTCAAAGCATCAGGCTCAGAGCTGGTGTGTAATTTATCCTAACGAAGGAAACGCTGCAAAAAGAGATCGATTCCCTCCACCTCCCTGCGTTGAACACATTCCTGGACTCAGCACCAGGGATATTGCTCATGCAAACGCAGCATGAGCTCTGTCTGCCAGAAACACTACTGACCCTAGAGACTTCAAACCACTCTTGGAGAAAGTCTTCTGTCTCCTCTTCCGCCTGGTACCATCACCTGCAGGGACGTGACATTAGCAGGCAGCTGCCGGGGCTGCCAGGCTCCCCCACACCGTGCAAAATGTTCTTTCATCTGCAAATCCATCTGAGGTCTCTGCAATACCCTCCAAAATTCCCAGTGTCAGCCCAGGGTGAGCAACCCAGCAAGGAAACCATGTAGATAAGGAGCTATTTCACCATGACGCTATGCTGGAGACCTTTCCATGGCACGGAGCAGATCAGGTCTCCACCGCTTACTTCCAGTGAGTTCAGGGGAAGGAAAGGGTGAAGTGAGCTGCACTGTTGATAGGTAAAAGGTAAAAGTTCACAAGTCCACATGCACACGTGCCGAATACTTCATGAACTTAGAGGGATACGGTTTCAGATCACGCCGCTGGAATGCAGCCCCGACTGCAAGGGCTCGGAGCAGAAGGGATGACAGAGCTGGAGTTTCACAGGAGCATGTTGCACCCACAGGAGATGGGGGGGGGAAAAGGAGAAAAAGGGGATTTCTGGAGTGGGGTAATGCTGTGCTGGTAGATTCCCCCAGAGGGAGGGGAAGGGAAATGTTACAGGCTCCGCTTGCTCCAGCTCACATTCAAGTTCTGGTGGTTTTATTGATCCCAGAGGGAACAGGCTTGAGCCTTTCCTGTCTGAATCTACCTGGAAGTCATGCCCCAAATACCTGCTCCTTGTAGGTTGCTTAGCCAGCCGATTCTAGTTAAAAATTCAATCGCCATTTCTTCCCTCTGAATAAATAATAGTAATTCATATAGTCATAAATGATTTTTTTTTTTTTTTTCCTAAGAAAGCTCTCCTTGATATTCAGCCACTGGTTGTCAAACAGAGGTTTGTTTCCTTTCCTGTTAATAGTCTCTTTTTTTTTTTTTTTTTTTTTTTTAACCAGACTTTTTGGAGCATTACATCACTGCGCACAAAGTTCTGTCAAGGCTGGATGGAGATAATTCACATCCTGTCAGGTCTGACATAAGAAAGTGGGCTACCTTCCAGCAGGGTAAAATATGAAAGGGAAAGTAAAATGGGTCTATTCTAGTGTAAATGAGGGCTAGTGAATACAGTACATATGGATTTGGGAGGTAATTGAGGAAGAAGGTTACGTGTTTAACTTCTGCTTGCTTTCTGCTCCCTTTCACCTCTACTGATTATGCCTTAAAAGCTTCACATCATGACCGTTTGCCATTGAAATACCTACAATGAGTTACAACTTGCATTATTACTCATTGGTCATCAAATACATTTGGATAGTGTTTTGCCACGTCAGAGCAAAATGGGAAGACAAGGGAAAAGTGACCTAAAAAATGATTGGAGACAAAAGTTGTGACCCAGAAATGGCAAAATGAAGACATTTGGTCTGAAGAAATATTCAGCATTCCTTTCAAGCTCTACAGCCGTCGTGGCTCCCCAGCTCCCTGAGCAAAACAAGGTGATGTTTTGCCACCCTCATCATTTGGAAGCCTTTTTAATTTTGAATATGAGCCTTCCTTGCTGTAATGCAGTCCGATTTCTTCTTGTCCTGTCAGCCTGGGAATACAGAGAAGTCATCACTCCATTCTCTCTGCAGCAGTTTTTAAGTACTCAGACATAAAACACTGCTAGTATCAAAAATAATCTGTTTATAGTCTCATTTTAATTTATGGATGCCTACTACTGATTTAAGTAGGTTCAGGATGAAGCCAAAGCCTGAAATTTGCTCTTACACCAGTTATCAGACAAAGGAAACTAGAAACTGTAATTTCAGGTTCTGTTGTCCATGTTTCTCCCCTGGTGCTCTGCTCTGCAATTAAAACAAGGAAGAACCTCAAAGTCATGCTTGATAAAAGTGACTATAGTTTTGCATCAGGACAGTTTTAAAGGCAAGCTGCGATTACTTGAAATACAACTCTTCTGGAGATACATCACTGGTGTTTAATGAGTGGGATTTCTCTTCTGATCTTCCCTGAGATCTCCACTGTATCATTGTAAAACCAGTGGAAACTTAAGCATTTGATCACATTTACTCTGGATTTACTGTAAGGGAGAAACGATACTGCACGTGAATCTCAAATATAACTGGCAACCCAGAATAAATTTACTAAGTGCTTTAGTACTTCACATTTGGCCTCGTATTACTACTATGTGACAGATTTTGAGGGCATCTGAAACAGGAGCAGCTTCAAAACGAAACATCTTGCAAGTTATTTCTATTTCGTGTTTGTACTGCAAACTCTTCGCAGCCCTTCACATCCATTTGGTTTCTGATTTTTAATGAAGACATCATAAACCCACAGCAAATTTAGTCTGAGGAATTCCAATAAAGCCTTTAGAAAAAAACCAAACCAAAACAAACCAACAAACTTCCAACATGCTGTATCTGAAATGACAAGTGTGTTATTACAATCAAATGCAGGCTGACTCATGTTTATTTGGGGTTAGGGAAAAATGGGGTTTAATTCATAACAGCTGATTTTTTTTTAATTAAATATTTTATTTAATTTTTTTTTTTTTTTTTAAATGTAAGGATTATTTACCTGTCTGAATCAAATTATGTTGCTTGAATCTGAACAGTTAAGGACGAGGGAAAGGCAAAATGCAACTGAGAATGGTTATCCTCCCATTTTAACATAAAACAGTTAAACAAAGAGTCGTGTATTTAGGAGTGAAAGCAAGACTATGTCATTATTGCTTGTGGCAAAATGTGCAGAATTAAGTAAAGGCGACGGAAACGTGTTTTTTGCATGTGCAGCACATAGGGGTTTTTCATTGTGGGACTTCTCACTACCTCATTTCAGGCACTTTATTGCTCCTCCAATTTCATTTTCTGTGTAATTTGACAAAATTACAAGTTCCTCCCTGCCCAAAGACGTCTTTTCTTTGAAACTGTAAATGCCTGATTTCAAACTCCAGCTTCATAACGCACCTTTAGAACAAATTGAACCCATATTTCCACAGCTGGGGAGTTACGTTGAGAAGGAGTAGTGAAGGTTTCTTGCAGAAAGGTATGTGTCTGTTCTTGTACCAAAACCCACGTAGGCTCCACATCTGATGAATTTGTTGTTTATCACCACAGGCCCACTCACTGCTATGCATGAATATGTTCATTAAGGTAATCTGTTTTATTATGATTAAGCTTTCACACCTCTAGTGCTAAAGTGCATCCTGACACAACAATGGTACAGAAAATGCCCATCTCCTCCATTCTGTGTTCAGCAGTGCCCAGCTATAAGCTGTCATGAACTCTTCCTAGAAATGCTGCTTGCAGAAAATGCTTCTTTCATCACTAAAGCAAACGCATTGGAAATATTAGTGAGTGAGGAAAAAAAAGTTTTCAAGAAATACCCATGTTTAGGGATGCAGGATCATCATCCTCCTTGCACTGATGATGGACTATATTTCCAAACCTACTGTCAGAGGTGGGTATCAGTCTCCTGCTCCAGAGTTTTAGGGGAATCAGGAGCCAATATGTCATTTGTGACCACAATTAACATCGCTGTTGCTGTTATCATTGTTAATACTTATAGTTTAAATACAATTCAGAGGCCTTTTTTTTTTTTTTTTCTCCCAAAAAGGGAAAAAAAGCATGTTACAGAGATGGTCTTAACCAGGTAAAACACAATCCTTGCTGGTGCTCACTGATGGGAATGTGCTCCGTCTGCTTTTGGCTTTTAGGCTGAATCAGTGACCTCTGAATGCACACGGGGTGGTCTGCCACCCGGCACGGTGCTCAGAGACCATCTCCTGACACTTTCTTCCTTATTTCAGCACCTCTCGTTTGGGTCTCAATGGATGTGATACAGCGGGAAGCAGGGTCTGGGAGTTCACAGAAGGATTTTCCCCTTGTTCCCAGATGCTTCTTTCAATTAAATGACCTGCAGCCTCTAAAATGGCTGGTGGATTTACATACCGTTAAATTACACTGGGTGTGGGTAATTTAAAAAATTGAGGAGTGAAGTGTAAATCTGCAATGGGAAAAAAAGCCAAAAGGAAAACTCTACAGCACCTGCTTTAGAAATTATTATTTAAGTCAAGGGTATAAAAAATATGCTGATGTTATTGGCCAATCCACCAGTATCCTACCAGTGGGATTTGCCACAATTCACCAGCAGATAAAAAACAAGGTGATCCCAACTGGCCTCCAGATCCCTTGCGTCAAGTGGAAGCCCATTGTAATTGCAAGAGACAGTGAAAAGAAAGATCTAATTCCACTTAGCAAAAACAAAACAAAACAACAAAAAAAAAACAGCGTAAGAATGGTGTCTTGGGGGATTTATTTATTTGGTATTAGACATTTGTAAAAAACTAGAATTAGTGGCAAGAGCACTTATTTATACCTTTCTTCTCTCCCCCAAAAAACTGTAAAAGCTTCAAACCTGTATTTTAAAACTCCCTCAGAAAAGAATCTGCAACAGGTTCATAGGTCAGTCTGCAAGATTTGAGGTGATATTTTGAACTTTGAACAAGTTACAAATACTTCCTAGAACAGCAAATGCAATAAATATCTCAGCAGAAGAAATTTCTTTGACTTCTTTGCCTGGATGCAATCCAGGGATGAAAGTGGGGCCAGAGCCGTTACATGATGAAGAGGAATTTTAGAAGTCAGCTTCAAGAACCTCAGCAGAAAGCTCATTTCAGGCTTCGTGTGAGTTTTTGATGAACATTTACGATGTCTTGAACCATTTTACTTATTCCTACCAAATATGGGTTGCATCTGTTAAGTCAGTCAGCAAGGAGACATCGTAAATGTGAAAACCAGAAAAGCCTCTGCTGAAGGTTCGAAACCATTTCTCCTTATTTATCATTTTAGGTGAAACTGGAAGCTTGTTTTCCTTCTGTCTGGAAATGTCACCTACAAGGTCTCCTAAATCCTCATTCCTTCGCACTTTGAGTTTCCATTTGATTGGAAATTTGTCTCAAAACTCAGCGAGGTGGACTGGGAGGCAACTGCCAGCTAGCTTGTCTCCCATGACAGATAGCCCATTTACAAGCAATGGATTTATATCCTATATTTATGAATAATGAAAGTGAGAATAATGATGAAGGGGGAATGACATATTTTCCTTGATGTACTTTGTCACCCAGAGCTGTTAGAGCTCTAAGCAGTCAAATTTGTTTAGGCCTGCAAAGTGAGTGATGTGCCCTTTTCTCCGAGGTAAAGAGATATTTGTAGTGGCATGAAGCGAGCTGGGAACATTTCTTGTAAGATTGCCCAAAGGAAATAGCACCATGCACAACCAGCTTCTTGTATAGAAGACTATATTAAAAGAAAAAAGGGAAAAAAAAAAAAGAAAAGAACACACATAGTCTAAAACTATATTTATAAAGGGGGGGGCGGGGGAGGAAGACGACATATTTCAACCCTTGTTGAAACGCCTGAAAAGTTTCCCTGTGACACTAAATGATCTAAGTCATGTCTCCAAAGAGTAGCTCATCATTTCTCAGACAACAGCAGGAATTTGTGGCTGACCTCCTGAGGGAAATGGTCAACTTTCTCCATCTTTCCTCTCTATGCCAATGTTTGGCTTTAATTTATGTTGGTCAGTTGAAAATGGAAAGTTCAGTACCAAAGCTGGACTGGGGGGGAAAAATACAGCATGAGAAAGGATTTGTTTTGTGGGATATATTTTCCAAAGCATTATGGTTTTACACGGACGGTTTCCGTGTGCCTGTTTATCACCCCAGCATCGCCCCATCCCGAGCGCGCTACCCAGATGGAGAAATGAAAGGCTCCAGTAATTGAGGTCAGTTTTCGTTGCTGCTAACTGTTTGCAAAGGGTTTTTTTACAAGCTGTCAGGCTACCTCCATCTGG
Source organism: Actenoides hombroni (assembly GCA_024336885.1). Taxonomy (NCBI): domain Eukaryota; kingdom Metazoa; phylum Chordata; class Aves; order Coraciiformes; family Alcedinidae; genus Actenoides; species Actenoides hombroni. The sequence continues at coordinate 1,567,554 of WUAM01000237.1, read as the reverse complement.
TAAGAAGCTCCACATCTCTTCTAACCACTGCAGTGTGTTTTCTTTCAAAATATCACAGAGGAAACGTGTGGCACTGAGAAAGATATGAGCAATTCTCAACGAAAGCCGGGTGCCTTGACTCTGTGACGTACGTTGGTATCTCAGCCATAACTCATTTGTAGATTTGTCTGGTTAAAAAAATACCCCAAAGTAACACATGCCGGGTGGCATACCTCTGAAATTAAACCAAAGAAAATAAGGTGTGCAAAGAAGAGAGCACTCAAAAATGACGTGGTAGAAATTAATACTCCAGGTTATGAGAAGCAGAGGGGGGAAAAGGCTGCACATTTGGTTCATGAATCTGCTTTGGGGTGACCCTGGTTGCACATCTTCTGCCCGCAACAGAGGAAAATGGACATCAGGGACCATCTCCAGAGCTACATCTATGAGGCCTCCAGAAATGCACTGAGGGCTTACTACTCCAGGAAGACACATCTGCTTATATGTCTACAGGGCTGATATTTAACATCAGAGCAGATGGGCATGATTTTCAAATGGTCTGGACATGCTCAACATCACAGCCACCTACAAGCAAGCCTTCTGCTGTGACCCAAGTTCCCACCCCTGGAAGGATTTAAAAGTCATGGAGATGTGGTGCTGAGGGACATGGTGTAGTGGTGACCTGGCAGCACTGGGTTAACGGTTGGACTTGATGATCTTGAAAGTCTCTTCCAACCAAAATGATTCTGTGATTCTAGGTACAGATTTTGTTGAAGGCTGTTTTGGAGAAAGATCTAAGAGTTGTGCTCTGGCACAATTTGGGACAAGTCTCCATCTTATGCATATTCATTACCTTTGCAATTCCTTTTCTATTTGTTTTTCTGGTAGGGAGCCTTAATCAACAACCCATGTGATGTTTTTTATCATTTCCAAGAGGTTTTTTTGGCAAAACACAGGGTGAAACAGCTTACAAACTGGGAACATGTCAAAAAGCACTCTAGATTTGCTCCCAGAGCAAGGTATATACAGGCATGGCACACAGAAATGTTGTTTAAATTCAGTTTAAAATTATATTTTACCCAAGATAATCCTTTGAATGGTATTATTCTACCTACTTAGGAGAGACCACACTGTCATGAAAAGTTTCATTTCAGCAGATCACACCCCTTCTCACCTTTGGATCCTAATGAATAATCCTGAACTATGTAAAGACAAACAGCAAAGAGGTTGGGTTCTCTTGTTTGTCTTCTGCTGGTTTGTTTTTTCCTCTTCCTCTGAAACCCAGACAGATCATGCTGTCTCATGCTTTTCCACACCCAGGACACTGGAAAGAGGTTACTTAATAGCTCAGCTCCTGCCAGCAGCTCTAGACGAGGTGGGACATGAGGTCACTTTCTGGGCTTCCACCCAAGGTTGCCACTGCATGACACCTCACCAGACTTTCTCATTGCTTTGGAAACACCTGACTCTCCCTGCAATGCACACCTGGATGAAGCACAACTGCTGGAGGGTCAACCCAGGCAAGGGAAAATCAGAGATGTTGTTAAGTTCTAAGAGCATTAGCAAAGTATGTAAACCTGCTCTCAGTCATCATGCCAGTCCAACAGTGGGCTCCATCAGACATAGGAGTTTCAGCTCTTCTCCCATATAATCAACCCTTCACACAAGGTCCAAATATATTCAGGTCATAAACCTTTAGCCCTTTGGGTTTGCTCAACTCAATAGGCTTTTCCTAGGAAAGAGTCTCCAGCTGATGAGAAGAAGGAGATGCTCGTTTTTCTTGGCAAGACCAATGAGAAGGCAATCCTCCACACCCTGCACTGCCTTATCCATCTCCCTCAAACTCCTGACCTAGGCTGAAGCAGAGCAGACCCTTGCAGTGCTGCAAACTGCGGGGCTCGGTTAGCGATGGCAGACAGCTCTCGGGTTTTTGGGGCCAGATATTTTCCTCTGGAACAACATGTTGTAGACACAGACTGCTGAGAGCAGCGCTTTTCCCAGCCGTAGGTATGCCGAGACTGGGCAGAGGGTGCTCATGTAACACAGGGCATCTGTGCATTGTCTTTAACAGCCCTCGCAGTAGCAGACTGGGGTCTGTATATGAAATATAGTATTTTCACACATCTAGTGAATGCCACAATAAAAAAAGGAACTGGTGCAGTTTACGACTGGGCCTCATGCTGAGTCCAATTAAACCTACTGTTTCCAATCAGGTTTAATATGAGGATAAAGTGAATGCTCCCTGAGATTTGGAGGAGGATAATTTGTCAGTAATAATAAGTGTAGACAAACAGGATGTTCCACAGTGCAGGGGCCTGATTAAAACCAAATGTGTTTCCAGGGATCATCTCGAAACTCCTGGCAGGCAGCGCAGACAGCACTGCTTGCCACTTGCAGTGTTTCTTTTGCAAAGACTCGCAGCCTTTGCAATTCTTCCTAAATCCCATGGAAAAAAAAAATAGGAACCAGGCCATTGGGTCACCCAAGAGCCATCTCTGTGCATTGTTGTTGGGTTTTTGGGGAGTTTTCAGAGCATGTTTCAGCTTTGTAACCTGTCAATGCAAGGACATCCTAACAGGAAAGGGAAAAAGTCTTGGATTTTCAGCCTGGCCCTATCCTGCCTCCTGACAAGAGCCTATCTAGCTGGACTTAACATTGGCAAAAATACATTTCCTGATCAAAACGGGGTTTCCTACAAAAGGTGAATTCTTTCTTGATGAATTTTACCATAGAAACAAAATTGGAAGTCATTAGACCATGGTCCAAAAAGTCACTTCAGCTTTGGGGGAGTTTATTGAAAAGAAACATGGAAGGTTTCAAACTATCCCAGGCTTCAGGTTTTAAATTAGACTCAAGATCATTCTAATAACCTCTTTCCTTAGGGGATGGAGAGGGTGAAGTTCCTAAGAAGGATTTTTTTCACGTCTTGGCCAGATGGGAGACTCAGTAACTCAATGCTTGTTAGTTAAGTTATAGTCCCTGAGAAATCGGTGGTTACCTGTTGCTGGAGAACTGCTTTTGTTCATTAGAGACAAACCAGCCTGAGGTCAATGTGCAGAGCAGTTAACATACTAGCAAACCACTAATTAACCTAACACAGAAGCAGGAGCCCGTTTCCAAAATGTGTCTCCAATTCACCATCGCTCAGTGTTTACAGCAATATGATGGATTGTGTGTAAAGCAGGGGCTGTGGCAAGGACCCATTGCAAGCTGGGGAGGGGAGGGTGTCCCCATTGGGGGACCATTTCTGCAAGCCTGCAGAAGACTGGATTAGGGATGGAGAAAATCACCAATGTAAAAGCAAAACTGGATATTTTGTCTTGACAACATTTACCCTATTGCCCATCAAGGCAATTACCTCCTGAAGTGCCAGCCCTTTCCATCATGGGTCTCTGTCTTCTTCAGACTTACCAGTTTGCCTTCAGGATGGTTCTGGATTACCGGAAAGCTGCTATCTGGACCATCTCTCCCCATCTGGCTTGGAGGTACTTGCTTTTTTCAGCCGTTCACAACAAATACTGTGATGCTCAAAAATAGAAATTCTTTTGAAGGTCCCCATGTATAATGGCTTATTTGGTGACATAACGCATATGTCCAGTAACACATCCCCAGAAAGCTGCATTACTTCCTTTCATCTCGTTCCTTCATTAATTCTTCTTAGGAGAGTCTGATGAGCCCTCCTTTCTGTGCCCTAGGACCAAAGGCTATCATGGCTGTTCCAACAGCTTGCTATCACAGGTGCCTTACATATAAAAAATAATCTCCATTCTAGACTATAAACAGGAAACAACCCCACCGTATGAGTCCCAGAGTATCTTGTGGATGAGTTCCCATCAAAAAGTGAGCATACGTAGAAAAAGGTGGAACTTTTAAAGCCCCAGAACAGCCTTCTGGGGTGGTTTTGAGGTATCTCTCTGGTGAAGAGGCCTCACAGGAGAAAGGCTGGACAGGCACTAAAGGGCTTATTTCAGTCCCAAAGTGGATAGAAAACTCCTTCCTTCCTTTCAGCCTGGAAAAAGTGCAGATAAATTCGCAGGATTCTTCCCCAGCATGCACTTCTTGGCCTGGTCTTTACCTGGTCTTGGTTTCGAGAGGCCTGGAAGAAATCAGACTTTGGGAAGAAGATTTTTTGGGATTCCTGGAGATTTCTATAGCATAGAAAAATGTATTTTCAAAAAGACAACTATGAATGAAGACAAGAAAATAGCACCAATAAAGAAAAGAAGACCCATCCTGGATGGAAGCACTTCCTTTGAGGGCAAAAAAAGGGCCCACAAATAAGGATGTCAATATGACAGAGGCACCCGTGCCTCTCCTTTTCTTGATGAGGAGTGACAACTGTGAAGACATGTTTTCAGATGGCATCAACTTCTCTGAAAACCACATGATGTATCTTAGCCAAGCTGCCCCAGACAAATAAATGGTTTGATTTAATTTAGAGCCACGTCTTGTTCCCAGGGAAGGGTAATTGGATCCATGGCAAAAAGCTGGGGAGGAGGCCTGAGATGAAACAAAGGAGGCAGCTCTGATGCATGGGATACTTGTTTTCTCCAGTGGAAATTTCTTAAGGAGCAAAGCCCCTTCTTGGCACAGAGGGACAATTCCACTGACCTGATTTCCTGCCACTCTTCCTTCTCCTCTGATCATGGGAAAGCATGTTGGTTTTCTCCTCCTACAATTAAATAGACAAAGCATAAAATTAATATGAATGTTTAATGCCAAAAGCCTGAAGAAGAGTGCTTTGGACTGAAGACCTTTGTAAACACAAGGTGAGGTGGTTATAATACGATTGTTTTTGCTACTACTATCCTGCACCTTCCAAGCTTGAGGCATGATGTAAGGAAGAAATTCTTCACTGTGAGGATGGTGAGACACTGCAGCAGGTTGCCAAGAGGAGCTGTAGATGTCCCATCCATGGGAGTGCTCAAGACCAGGTTGGATGGGGCCTTGAGCAACCTGTTCTAGTGGGAGGTCTTCCTGCCATGGCAGGGGGTTTGGAACTAGAGGGTCTTTAAGGTCCCTTCCAACCCAATGATTTAACTTTCTGAGAACATGCCTCAAGTTATAGCTTCTAGGCAGCACTGAGGATCCGGGAAAGAGGCAAGCTGCCTCTACTTTGCCTCCTTCCTTCCCTAGCTCAGCAGGTCAAGGAGGTGGTGAGGAGGAGGGTTGGGTTATCAGCTCTTGGCCATCATTCCACATGGTCTGGCCCATGCTGGGTCTTGGTGGGTCACCTCCAGCACAGCTGCAAGAGAAGTGACATTTTGTGCCTCATGTGGACTGGGGGGTGGAATTAAGGCCATGTGCTCATAGTGAGAATGGGTGAGTATGGTGCCCAGATGCTGGGGGTGACCCCATGGGTAGTATCATAAACAGAGTACCCCCCTCCAGTGTGCCCGCACACACGCAGTGTCTTGTTTCCCGAGCACACATATGACATTAAAAGGCAAATCAAAAGGGAAAAAAAAACAAAAAACTAAAAAAAACCCAGCCCAACACATGGGAACAAACTGATCCTGGTACTTGCATAGTCCCAGGAAAACCAATTCAACATCTGAGCCTGGTTTGAATCCTCTGGGGTCTGTCAGACCCGGAGCAATCCGATGGTGACATATTCTTGACCTGTCACCACTTTGGGCTGGCTGTGGATCTGAGCTACCTGGACATACCCAAGAGATGAGGAATTTACAACTTTTCTTTGGCTGGGGAATGGACCAGATTAGTTTGTGGTGTCATTTTAAATCTGGATGTAAGTTCTCACTCTTTTCCTCTCTCCTTCTCCCTGCTGTACATATTAAGAGCTCAGCTCTGGACTGTTCAACCCTACATTTATCATATGTATAATTTATAATATTTAAAGGAAAGTAAAATCCAAGGCAATTCTGGATAAGAAAGTTGTAGTTTGAAATTTTATGCATAATATAAACAATTCCCTCAATGCTGCATTTCCTTTTTATAACCAAGTGCTGTCACTATCTTTGTTTTAAATCTGGGCAGAATTTTCATAACTTTATATACTTATTTTGTAACTGTGACTGACTTAAAAATCAGTGTGATGATGATAAAGAGAAAATTGGAAGTGTTTCTTCATCTCTTTTTTCATTCATTCTTTAAATTTCATACCCCTGAATAATGGAACTGGCTCCATTTA
>WUAM01000237.1:1529716-1545641 GCA_024336885.1 Actenoides hombroni | reverse complement strand
TTCTTTTTTTCTCTCTTTTTTTTTTTTTTTTTTTTTTTAAAGAGAATCAGTGGTTTCTTTACTTCTCACCAAATTCCAGGTTTTTGTGTAATTCAGTTATACCTATCGATGTTCTTTTCTTCTTTCTTTGGCTTTACTGAAGTGGCACGTAATATTGCATTTCTGAGAAAATTCAGATCACTCTGGAACCACCTTCACTTTTGTTTATGCATGCCCAACAATCTCTTTTACACTTCTTCAAAAACAGAAGGATCTGATCCAATGTTCATTATGTAATATTATTAAACCATTTTAATGATGTTCCACCTTCTGAGATGGGTAATTTCTCGCAGCAGTGATGGTAACAGAAAAAATTATTAGGAAGCACTTGGCATTCGCCTTCCTTACCATGCTCCTTGTCAGCTTGCATTCCCTTCTCCTCATCCGTGAGATAGGAATAAACCTTGGGACTGGGAGAAATGTGTGTTTCTCATAAGAATGTGGGGCAGGAAAAGCTTTTCTTTAAATCAAAACCAGTTGGCTTCTGCCAGAGTCTTGAGGCAGACTCTCTGCTGCTGATGGCCCATGTCAGCCCTTCCACCTGCCCACAGGCATAATTTGCTGGAGTTAATATCAACCCCAAAGGCCTTATTTTTAATACTGCTCTAAACTGAGATCTGCTGCAAAGTGATGTGCTCGCCCACAGGGTCTGGCTGTGTGGAACCAGGCTGGGTTTTACTGGCAGCTGGAGAGAGATGCCGCTGGCAATGGGACAGATTATGGAGATATTCTCCCTAGCAAGCACCTGCTGGGAAACTGGACTGGGGTTTGCCCGGGACAACTCTCCAGTAACTACCTTAGGCTTTTTTAGATCATGTGTCCAGCCTGCTTCCACCACCAACCTCTCCTCCATCATGCACATCACAAGGATAGCTGCACTACTGCGTCTCTGACTGCACATGGGCTGGTGCTGCCTGGATGGACAGACCATTTTGGCTGCTCCCTCTTGGAAGGGAGGTTCACCAATATTCCTTCTGAGACATATCTTCTCAGCCAGCTGTTGAAATGAGATTCTCTTGTCCTGCACAACTCTTTCTTCCCCAGGTAGACAGGATGTCTATGCATGCCCCAGGGAATATAATGTGGGGCATCCCCCTTTCTTTGTATCCCAGCAACCTTCTGCATCTTTCTGCATTGAGGAAATGGCCTCAAGTTGCACCAGAGGATGTTTAGGTCGGATATTAGGAGAAATTTCTTCAGTGAAAGGGTTGTCAAGCACTGGAACAAGCTGCCCAGGGAAGTGGTTGAATCACCATCCCTGGACATGCTTAAAAGTCTTGCAGATATGGTGCTTAGGGACATAGCTTTGCAGTGGACTCAGTAGAGTTAGACTGATGGTTGGACTTGATGATCTTGAAGGTATTTTCCAACCTAAACAATACCACAATTCTATCCATGGGTGGTGAAGTAGTCCAACGACCTTGCTGGCGGCTGCTGTCTTGGCATTTAAGGGTGATGCAACCTGGAAAACCCTGTGAAAAACCAATGCTGTTGATTTTACATGGCTTTGTTCAGAAGTTATCAAAGCCGAGGATGGGCGTCAGCGCACACGGCTGGGCGCACCGGGAATGCGGGTTTTCGCCGACCTCATGCACTGCGCAGGTGGATTGGTATGTGGAAAGGTCACACCTACCAACTTCTTAGGCCTCTGGTGTGAAAGATAAAGCCATCTGGTCACCATTTGACAGCTTAAATTGTAATTGCACCATTTGGCCTATGAATTGCCGTGAGCCACTGTTTGAAGCCGCCGTGATTCAGCTATTCCAGCGCCGAGATAGGGATCGAGTCATTCCCCAGAAGCCGAGTTACTGGAATTCATCTCGCTTCATCTCCTTGGCCTTCTTTTTACCTTCCAAAATTTATCTCCGCAGATCCTTCGTTACGATTGTGAACTTGGCAACGGTTGTTTAGCGTAAATAATCACAGTCACCGATAACCAGTAACACCTGCTGGCCCATTACCCGGAACAGGAGGAGAACACGGGCATCTCCAGCGAAATTCCACCGCGGCAATATGGAAGTGTTTAAAGGAAGACCTGCACTGCTCAGGGTAGCAGAGATCTGAACCTTTAAATTACAGCCATTCCCGGCATGACAATAAGTAAATAAACAATTCACAGCTGCATGGGCTAAACACAGAAACACATCTATCTCTTCCAGGTGTGATTGCTGAACAAGTAATTAAGTGCGAAATGTGAGCCCTCAATGTCAGTGTGAGATGATAAAGGTCTCCAGTTGTAAATTAACTGAACTCCAGCGAGCCCTGGTTATTAACCCTTCAGGAGCCCTTGGGTGGCAATGGGTGCATTAACAGGACTCGGGTGCAATTGGCATGCAATTATTCCCGACATTTGCCCCTGGGAATATGGAGCTGTTGTTTTAACAAATTAAAAGAAACAAGTGAGGGAGTTGGTTTCTCTCTTCTCTCTGAGCTAGCACAGGGCACCCCGTTTGTGGCTTTGCTGCCCTCGTCCATCACATTCCCCTGTGGCAGTTTCCCTCCCTCCTAGCAGAGGTGTCACAAATCCAACATACATTGAAGACTGAGCTGCTCAAGCACTGAGATAAAGAGGATTGTGAACTCCAGTGGGCAGATACCCATCAGTGCCTCAAAATGAGCACACTGTGATGCACCTTGAGAATAAGGATTCAATGAATGGCCATAATTTGAAATATTAGCACTTGTTAAGAAACTCATTACACAGGTTGTGGTGGGGATTTTTTTTTGTTTTTTGTTTCTTTGGGATTTTTTCGTGTGTGTTTTTTTTTGCTGTATTTTGTTTTGTTTTGTTTGTTCATGTTTTGATTGATTTGGGGTTTTTTCCTTTTTTTTTTTTTTTTATTATTCATTAATGAAGTAGTTGAAAGGGAGCTTAGTTGTTATTTTACTTTGCATGGTATTTGATGATTTATCTTAAGGGCTCAGCTCCTGCAATCATCTAACTGTACTCAGTGTTCATTTTCAGATGCATATCCCTCATTCTTTTCGCTCAGAACAAAAACTTGGGCAATGGACATTGAGTGGGCAGTTTTCAATCCAAGGCACTGAAAACTACAAGAGAAATAAAATCAATTCGAAGTAAGGGGTTTTTTTTGTTTGTTTTTTTTTAACTCATCATTTTTAAGGCACACAATAGTTTTTGAGGCCTGAATACCAACTGTGAAACTTCTGTGGTTGGCTGTACTTAAGGCAATTTTGCTCATTAGATGATTCATAAGCTTAGAGAATTTATTTGATGCTGGGGCTGGATTTGACTTGAAGACCTGACTGTGAAGTAATTGTGCTGCTGAAGGGACAGATCTGTAGATCTGGACCTTGGAGTCCCCAGACCCAGAGAGCCCATGGAACATGAGGCACTGCAATGTCTGCTGCCTCCCTGCTAACTGGCAAATGAGTGAGATGAGCCCAGTTTTGCTCTCTCCACCATCCAGTTTGCACTGGGGATTAGCAGAGCCTTGTCCCTGCCTCTGGCTTCAACACTTTGGGTTTGGTCAAGCTCAGTATAGCCATGCTGTAAGGTAGGAGAAGGGGAGCAGAGGGAAATTTATAGCCATGTTTGACAAGGTGAAGTTGAATTCCAGGCAAGACATCTAGAAACAGTATTTGAACTATGACTCAACCCTGGGCCACAGGTGACTTCTGAGGTGGAGAAGCATTTCCCTTTCTTTCACATCACAGCAACTGCAGAGGGCAAGAGCGGAAGATAGGAGGACTTGGGCAGGAGAGAACATGTAGTCCCACCACAGCCTCCAAATGCAGACAAAGGAACTCAAAGGAACTGCAGTTATACAGTCTGGGCTCCAGACAACTGAGGACCAAGATACTAAGTCAGCAAATGCAATGCAGCAGAGCTGAATAGCCTGGGTTTCTGCAAAAGGTGATCTTTTATCTACTGGGCTTAGCACAGAAGTGACCCCACTAGCATTCGGTGTGTACACCCCAAGCTAAACAGATAAATCAAGAGGTTATGTTGTTGCACATATGAGTCTGTTATGAATATTTTAACTCTTGGACAAAGTGTGTTGACCTTGGCTTTTGTGCTGCAATTATTTAATCCTTTTATCCAAGATTCCCTCGTGTCTCTAACATCCTTCCTAGCAGTCTGCACAGGTGAGTAGAATGCAGTAGGAGATGTTGAAATGAGGCTCTGGTGCAGCTGCAGTAGCTAAAGACAGGGCAAATAATTGAATCACTTATTTTAAAGGAGTTTATTGAGTTTATGATGACAATTATTTGACATAGTACCTGCCATAGAAGGAGATATATTGGATGATTCAACCGATCCTTTCCAGTCCTATGTCCTGCTTTCCTCTGACCATGGAAGAAGCAGCTCAGATGTGTCTTGCTGTCTGTCTTGGTACAACTGAGCTTGTACCTACACAGACAGGGCATCTTCCTTCAGTCATTCTCCTTACATGGGTCTCCTTTCCCTGCCTCAGCCTCACTAGCATGTCACCCTTTCATTACTCCATCATGCCTGGCCGTAGCTTTTCAGCCTCAGCCCAGGAATCACATGCAAATTACTCCACAGTAATTTTTTATGAGGACCATTTTTGGGTTCACTGGGGAAGAAAGGAAAGCAGGGAGTGGGTAAGAGCAGAGAGATGGTACTTCACTTTCCTTCTTGCTAAAGCATGTGGTTTGTTTGGGACCAGGCTCTTTATTTCTTCAGATTTTACTCACAGGCTCTTTTTCTTTTCCTGTTCTGATGCAAGCTGCTTATATTTCACATCTTTACTTGAAACCACGGCAAGAGCTGTGCTTGGAATTCCGCAGTGAGTCTGTATCACAGCTCAGGAAATCAGACACCAAATCCCTGGTGCCTCTCAGCATCTGGGCATACTTCAGCCCAGCCAGGATGCTGCCAGTAAACCAGGATGCCCCTGCTGAGCCAGCTCCTGGGAGTCCATCATCGGTGGGGCAAATGATATATGGGGACATCGGATAACCAAGCTGGGGAACTCCTGGTTAACCAGAAGAGCTTTATCTTTCCCCTGTCCCAAAGCATCTATATGTATATATATAAAAAAAAAAATCTCCATTTGATGCAGATGTTTTTTTCAGGGCTGTAGCCATGTAGAAGCACAGATCATCCATTTTAGGTCCTGCTTCCAGTGAGGGGCCCTGGGAACTGGGCAAGGAGACAGCAAACTTTCAAAAACCAAGCTGTGAAGGAGCAAGAACACTCCTAAAATGTCCCTTCTAAAAGGGAGCCTCCCTTTTGGGTTTAAACTGCTATCTTTGTTACCACCCTCGGTAACCTCTCTAGCAAATAGCTGAATGTTATTAGAAAAGAGCTGAGTATGGGTGGGAAGACAAGAAAACAAAAGGAAATGGAAGTACTGGAAATTGATTTTCCATTTGAATCTATTCTTTTTTCTTCTTATTTTTTAACAGGACATTTTATGAAGTTTATTGCACTGCTTTCTATTTTCTTTGAGGGTGTGTTATCTTTTGTGACTTAGTTTAGACTAAAATAAACCTCAGTTACTAATTAAGGATAGAAATGGAAATCCAAAGATTTGCTTCTCATCAATGCCAAGAGGTAAATCCTTTAATGCTCTGGGATTTTGCTCTATAGCTCTAAATTTCCCATTGGTATTTAGTAATCTGCTGATTGCATTTACTTTAATTCTTTGGTCTTCAGAGTTTTCATGTTAAGACACTCGCTTACAGTAGCTCTGCGTGTTAACGGGCAGCGAGTTAAAAACTATAGGGCTTTTTTTATTAAATTCCAGCTTTGTTTTTTCTATTGAGTTCCCAACTACTGTGTTATATCATACTAATAAGAGTTGTACTTTGGCTGGACAAATAGTGTATTGCAGCGTCCTGTGGGAGCCATGACATCATTTTCAATTTGCTTATCTGAACTCCTTCAAAGCTGAAGGGCGAGTGGTGAGCAACTGAACTGCATTTTCACTCTAACCCACCTACTCTTGCTCGGATGTTATGGGAATGGTGTCACTGTGCAGCTTGCACCCACTGGCTGCTCCCTGGAGGCTTCAGATGACCTTATCTCCATCACCTCTAAAGGGAACATAGGTCCTTAGTGACCATAAGGCCCTCTGCCATTCCCAAGGGCTAAGAAGTAGCAGTGGAGTAGGACAGGACACTTCTTCCTTCAGTGCATGACCCTCAAGGTTTCCTGCAGGCTTAGAGGTACCCAGGACATCTTTCCAGCAGTTTTGTGATAAGGTCTCACAACCTTCTTTACACAAGATCAACAAAACTACAAATTAGTGAAATGATTCAGAGCAGTTTAGATATGATTTACCTTGTTCAGATTGCATTAGTTCAAGGAGAATTTGGGTTTTTTTTCCCTTTAATTTCCCCATTCCAGCTTAGACTGAAAAAATTGTTGTTTTCATGGGAGCTGAAGAAAGGGCTCCTGATAGAGCTGTGCTAACCTTTGCTGTGGGTACTTCTTTGCTTTTGGAATTAGGACTGGAGGCAGGAATTTTAGAACTGGAGACTGACATTTTCCATCTTATTCGTATCCTTCTGGGTAAATAGTTTACACACTGAGAATCTTGGATAAACAGTTACTAAATCATTAAGGGCTTTTCTAATTTAGCCCAAACTTTTAACATATTCTGAAACCATGTCCATCTCTGCCAAAGAAAAGATAATCTAGACATCAAGTCTTTAATAAAACTGTACCACTCAGCCAGATGAAATATTTTATTTTCCCCAGCTGAGCATCTAGCCATTCTGTCCACTCTCATTTTGCAATCAGCACCTGCAAAGTAGGAGGGCAAGGCTATTTTTTTACAATGTCATTTTTGTCATTTACCTACTTATTGCACCTAATCCAGAGAATTATTCACGCACTAAAATTTGTACTTGCCGCTTTCTCACTTCTAACAGGAGTACACATTTAGCTGATCCCTTCTCAATCCATCATCTCACATAAGCATCTCCCACCCAGTCAGGACGCACTGATGTTCTTTTTGGCTGTCGGAATCTGGGTAGTTTAACTCTTTCTATTAGTTTGGGTAAACTAGGTTTGAAGAAGTGATCTAAAATGGTATTTTCTGAGTGATTTGGGAAAGAAAAATCATTTTGCCAGTCTAGGCAGCTTTCTGTAAAACTAATGCCATCAGCTCCTGGGCACCTGAAACAGCTGACTTGACAGTACAAGTGAGTGAGGACCAAAGGCTCCCGCTCCCTGCAACAGGGATGACATAACTGCACGAGGAAGACCTGTTTACATCACCGAGATAACCTGTTTTGTTAAAAATAGCAAGGTCAGGGAGGCAATAAAGCTGTCAGCGTGGCAATCGCAGCGGTGCTTGTGTTCCACCAGCCAGAGGGCGGTGAGGCCGCTCACCAGGCTGGGGACCAGGAGGGTGGGGAATTCACCACGAGGATGGCCACGTTTGGGTAAATGGAATTGTGGCAATATCAGCGTGCTATTGGCTGTTGAACGGCTCTATTTGTGCCAATTTTATTTCCAGGTTAGCTCCTCCTAGGCTCATAAAAATCTCCATTTGTTTGTTTTTTTTTTTTTAGCTGCTTTTTTGATTCGATGCAATGATGGAGTGCTCATAAATCCTCATGGCACCATGTACAAAATCCCCGAGCTTCTGAGCCAGGTGTGGATCAACTGGTCACCGAGCAGGCTTCCACCTGCTCCTAGGTTTGGCTCGTGTGTGGCTGTTTTCTGGTCACTGGGTTGCTTCACTCTTTGTTCTCCGTGTAAATGAACATCTGACTATGGGAATATTTCACACTGAAGCCCAGGCCAAGAATGGAAAACCACCCGATCTGTTCAGCTAAGCACCCTTATGTGGTACTCACACGGTTCGGGTGGGATCTCAGCCCAGTATTTTTTATTATGTTAAGAGTATACATTCTGAAAAAAGGAAGATGCTGTGTAGGATTCACATCCTGTTGGTGCACCGGATACATTTCAGCTATTGCTGTTTTCCTTTGGATCACATTTCCCTTGGCTGAGCCTCCAGTTTTGCTGCACTTGGACAATAAGTCATAGTGATGCAATGGATTTAGGGGCGACTTTTGGACACAGTTTTTTTGGGCCAGACTGTAGCGTATTGAGACTGCTGTGTCTAGGTATAAAACATTTCTCAGTATATCTGAAGTGAAAGAGGGACTTGTGCCACTGATACCACATAGCATAGCTGTCTGTTTAACCATGCAAGACACTAAGCCTTCACCAAATTTTGGTGAGATTATGGACTTTTAAGATATTTTCCAGCTGAAAAGGCTGGGAAAATGTCAGGGGTTGAGTTCAGAGATGAGAAAGACCCAAAAGAGGCACTAGCCTCAGGTAAGTGAAATCCTGTTGCAGTTAGTGCAGCTGCCACTACCTTGTGACTTGCATAGCTTTTCCCTTCCTTTGGTGATGGTTCAGCATTGCATTCAGAATAGTTCAACGTGGTTATAATCTAAAATTCCTCATGATTACATCCATCTTCTCCCATCCCACCCAAAAGCAAATGAATGAAAGAAAGAGTTTCTTACATATACCTTTGTTACTTTGCATAATATTTTTGTGTGCTGTCACATTTACTGATTTTGATGGGGACCATGAACAGAAATACTCTGAGATAAAGGCTATTTCCATGGACTATTTTTGTTCTGTGCTGGAGAAGGGAGGGGGGAAGAAAAGAAAACCTGTTCTTGCAGGATTTCCAGCTCAGAGAGAAATCAGTAAAAAACACTTGTGAGTGCTTTTCTAAATGGAATAGTTTATCTGAAGCTTGCCTGTCACTTAATTACCTGTTCATATTACAGCTAATGACATTGATTCCCTGTAGGTGAGGTGGGTGGACTTCTAAGGCCATGAAGGAATTTAAACAGAATGATTTTTCAGTTTTGGTTCTATTTACAGACAGTGGTATGTCAGTTTGAAGAAAAGCCAGAATCTGAAACTGAAACACCAGTGTTTTCTTCTTGCTATAATTGGAATCTTTCAAGACAAGATTCCAATGCTTGAAGGTGTTCACTGCAAGGTTTTGGTCCTTTCCCATCAAGTTTTCAGTGCTGATGTACAAAGCATTAAACACAATGTTGGCCACCTTCTTCTTCCATTGAACTCAACAGGGATTTTATTCTTTGATTTCAAGCAGAGCACGATCAGGCCAATGCCAAAGCGTTTTGGCTGTCCAAAGGACACTGTGGGCCAGATAATGTGCTCAGGATCTGCAGGTTATGTTTTCCAGGTATTCCTGAGTCATCAGTAAAGTTCAGTCTTAACTGAAAACAAGCATTTCTGTCTCGGTTGGGCAAACTAGCAATGGTGACCTGAAATACGACTGTGATTTGGTGCTTCTTGGGAGCAATCCTACTTGGGAAGGAAGTTGAATGTTGTTAATTTTTATTATGATAAAAAAATCTTTTAAGGAAGGACGGGTTTGGCCTACAACTCCTTTGCCTCAGGGACCGGGTGTGAAGTAACTCATCATCCATGGGTTTGCCATGCTATCTGTAAGGGCGTGAGAAGAATTGTGTTTGTACATCTGCCACGCTGGTCCCTACTGGTCTTTAAGAAACCAAGCTGCAAAAAGATATTCCTTGCAGAGTGTTGCAAGGACTGTCTTGAATTTGGCTTCAGGAAAAAAGTTTAATTCTTTTTTTTTTTAATCTGTGTTGCTTCAGGCTATTAAAAAAAGAACAAAACAAAACCCATTTCTATGAATGTCTTGCATGGGGCAGAGGACCTACATCACCTACAGTGATGGTGGGGGTGGCAATGTGCTAGAGCAACAAGTCAACTTTATTCTAAATCCATTCTTTCATCCAATGCAACAGCAATATCTTCTGGACAATGGATTTTGGAAAAGTTGAAATGTTTGCTTTACAAAACAGTCCTAAAATTTCTCCTTCAAGGTGCTAAATTTGTGCTGAGCTGGTCCAAAACACGACTGCATCTGGCTATGTCTCGTGTCTGCTACTAAAAAAATGTCCTAAATTCCAGACAACCTCTGGGGCTTTGAAATAAAACTCATTAATCCTGCATTTGAATTTAATATTTGAAATTTTATCCTAATCTTTTTTTCTTCCACATGAATTAACTTTAGAAAACTTGGAAAGGAACACAAGGGTGGGTTTTTTTTTTTCCTTGGGATATTTTTTTTTTAGAGAGAGAGAACATTCTTAACAAAGGGTATAAAATTAAACTAGATTTGACCTCTGCCTTTAGCAGATTTTCCACCTGGTCTGTGCAGGAAATCAACTTCTATATAGCAGCTCTTTCATAAGGAATAACATACATGAGTCTGTAAGTGACAGTTTTTCTTGGGTGGACAACAATGTTAGTTACTTTTTATGATTAATTGATAAATGTTTTGATATGGTGCCTGGGCTCTGAGTCAAAAATCACTCTAGTTAGATGATCCAACACTTGGGAAGCTGAGCCAATTACAGCTCAGGCACAGTGAAAACAATTCTAAAATATTTGAGCCTAAAAATGTGCATAGTTGTTAAGGAATCTTACACGTGGGTGTATGGTGGTATCCTGAATTACAACTACTTGGTGGGCCAATTTCTTGAGGAATGCAGGGAAGTGCAGGGATTCGAGACTCTTGCATCTATATTTCAAAAGACTTGGGAAAACAGAAGAACCACATGGACTCTTGTGGCTGGGCACGTGCTGAGGAAAACCAGACCGTGGGCCAAAATGTACTTTTAGTCCCTTGGGTTACGCAAATCCCTTTGCTTTTTTGGGAAGGCTTTAGGTTTCTAGTCTCCTTCCCTTGACTCCTAAACCACCTTCTCTGGGCTTGCTCTTTTCTTTTTCAGGCTTCAGAACTTACTTTCCACACCAGGCCTCCTACCTTGTCCTCAGATTTGCACCCTGACTCTAAGCCTTAATATCTTTCTAGATGATCCATGAGAAGCAGGACTTCATCATCTCTGTGTCTATATTACCATGACCAGCAGGATAGCCTGGACTCAGAAGTTATGGGTGCGAGCCAGCATCGGTGCAAGCCTACACTAGACACAGCTGCTTCTTGCAATGGATGTCTTCTAGAATAACCTACCTTGCAATTAAAGTCTACTTCCTCAGATAATTAGGGGAAATTAAAAAAAACACTCTGTTTTTATCTCCACAGGTAAGTGAATATGGAGGCTTTTTTGGAGTAGGATTTTGGAGTCATCAACTCAAAAAATATTTGGAAAATTCCCTAATGCAGGTTACTAATGACTTTGTGCGTGACACACTGCCATCTGGTCCCAACATAGTCAGTGGAAACGGAATGTCTGTCTTTTCTTCTGGTTCCCTAGCCTTCAGTACCTAGGACATTACATGGAGGTTTTGAGGGGTGCATGTCTAGATTTCAGTGTCACCACAGATCTGGAAACTAGGATGCAAAATCTGAACTTCAAAACTCTCAGTGATTATTAGCTGCTCATCACAGACCTCTGCATTTTTCATGTAAGGATCTGATCCTAAACCCAAAAATCTCATTGCCTTCAATGGATTTATATTTCAAGCTCAAGACCAGACATTACTTTAAAGAAATTAATGTCTGATGGATATAGCTAGCCCTGGAGGCTACTTTATATCACTAAGGCTATCAGCCCCTGAAAGGCTTAGATCTGGACATCTACTGAAGATGTTTAAATAGTCTTAGATCTAGATAGAACTCCATCTTCTTATGATCCTTGGTTCTCGTTATACTGCTGTGTCTACAGAAGGAGGTGAGAAGAGCTGAAGAATACCTTTGCAAATGGAAGAGCATCTTTCCAATCCGTGTTTTACAGTTAAGGTCCATGAAGAAGGAAGTTTCTTCCAGTCTACTATGTGGTTAAAAATGCAGCATTTCCAGTAATTCTTTCATTTCAGGTATCGTTTGAATGACACGATATCCCCTCCCACGCTGCCTCCATCCCTGACACTTTGTTTTGATCCTGGCTGCTGGATCTAAACACACTCCTGCTTTCACTTTATTTAACACTGGGGGATTTCATCGTTGCTGATACGAAAGGAAAATTTCTAACAGCATACTGTAAGCTTTACTGCTCATGACTTCTTAATCATGCAGATTTTATTTCATGTTAAGCTAGCAACTGAACTCTTCTAATAAACAGAGTAAAATCTAATTAGGCTACTGGAGGGGAATAGAAGAATTTATACTCCTCCAGACACACAGACATTAGGAATTCTTCCTCAAACATACACACAGGCTTCCTGGCAGCCGTCTCATTCAAAGAGTGGCTAATGATCATGCTAATTTGCACTTAGCTGATACTGTTTGGAGTTCCTCGCAGATGGAAAATATACTTCTTTCATGAGATCATACAGGGTAGCACAGCCTGGTGGATTGTGCATAGAGAAAAAGAAATCCCGACCCCTAATCCCATGGCTCACACTACTTGCTGTGTGGTCTCTCTTTCTCTCTGTTTCTCCGTGAGCAATCTTACTTATCCGGCTCATTCATGGGATCGTGATGATTACTCAGTCATTTGGCTGTAATGTGCTTCAAAAGCAGAAGGCACAATTAAAGCGCTTGAAGCACTGTGATTAGAGACTCAACGGCACCTCCAAAATGCATGTATGAGAGATTGACATCAAAGAATAATTTGGCTCATTCCTGGTCTTCACTTGGCTCATAACTGTTTCAAGTATTGCCGGTGAGAGGGCTCAGATGGGTGGACGTTGTCCCACACAGAGGCTACATAGCCAGATGACACCTAACATGTCAGGGATATCTCCAAGCACACATCTCCTGGCCTAAAGACCCATGGTCCATCCAAAGGGGTGATGCCATCTCAGGTTTTTACCCCTCGCAACCAAAAGCAGCTCATCCATCCAGTGAGTTCGAGCGTGGAGTCTCCGTTAATTTGGATTGGGCTTGATGTATTGTGCAAGGGGCAGAGAGTTCTCTGGCAAATTTCCTCACAGTTACCTGTCAAGGACAGCCCACACATCACACAGCCATAGCTGTCCAGAGAGCCTCAACATCCAGAACCACGAGATATATGGCCAGAATTGGCTGAAAAATGTGGACACCATGAAGGCAATAGCTAAACCCAAGGCACACAGCCCTCATTGGGAATTAGTGCTTGAGGCTTTTCCCCAAACCTGTGTATTTTCCAGCAGTCTTTCTTCGGCTAGAGAGCTCTCACCTCCTTCTCCAGGACTGTTGAGCTCTTTCTATATTGCTTATCAGGACTGTTCCTACAAACCCATTCACCATTTCTTGTGTTTGAATGAAGTGCAGGGAGAGAATATCTGAGTAAACATTCAAATAAGACTGGAATAAGTTGGGGGGTATTTATAAATAAAGAGGACCTGACCCAGCCCGTGCCAACCTCAGAAAATATCTTTCCATTGACTGCAATAGGGAAGGGTGCCAGCCAGCTCTGGGCCCTGGAGACATAAATGTTTCAGGGAGGATTCAGGTCCTGCTGAGCATAGGTTTGTTCAGGGAAGGGTGTAGCCCCAGGAATGTGAGGGAAAGACCTGCCTTCTCCTGTTTCAGATTTTAAAGAATCATCACCAAAAAATAACCAAAACCCCCAAACCCCAAAATGCAACAACCCCGCAGTGGGCTGAAGCCGATAGCTCTTTTTACAATACAATGAGGTTTTGTGAAATAGAATTACTGGCCCGAAACCCGGAGGCATTGCTCAGTTTTAACTTATACTTTATTCAGGCAAAACTCCAGTTGATGTGAGAGAGCACTGGGTCATATTAGGATTTGGCCCACACGGGCGGAGGAGAGCCAAACGCAGAATGTCACATAAACATATTAGCTAGAGACTTGGCTTCCTCCAAGATCCCAGGGATGGAATAGGGTCATGATCTAGTCTTCTGTGAGGCATATAAGGAGGTTAAATTTGTCCTGCATAAAGAACTAAGAGAACAGGATCCAAACATCTGCACAAGCATCTGTATCATCTTGTCCTCATCCTGGAGATGTGTGGAGCATCGCCCTTTTTGTGTGACAGGTAGAAACTGAGCTAAAAACTGCTTAACCTGTTTCATGTAAGTGGAAAAAAAAAGTTAAAAAATCAAACCATGGGTTGCTTATTCTGAAGCTGAAACCATGTTCTTTCTAGTGATGAGGTATAAAGAGGGCATATTGTTCATTTAAACCACACTCTATAGTTTTAGCAGTACAAAGTATTTTTGAAAGTTTACAGCTGTAGTAGAAATTCCCTGGAGCTTAACCGTCAGTTTTCTGCCAATCAGAAAGCTGAAGGCACTCCAGTTAGGGCTCCAAAAGTGACATTTTAGTGTTACACATCTTAAATGCAAACGGGTTTTGAGAGAGCATCCTGACAGGTTTTGAACTCCGAAGAAATTATTTTCTGGTGCCAAGCTACACAGTCTGGGAAACGCTGCACGCTGCACACCACGCTCTCTCCCTCTATCTCTGCCAGAAACCAAAATATATATGAAAAAAAAAAAGCATAAGAAGTATGTCCCGGGACTAAGGTTTGCGGGTGCATTTCAAATAGGAGCTCTCTTTAATGTTTAGTGTAT
This sequence comes from Actenoides hombroni, assembly GCA_024336885.1. NCBI lineage: Eukaryota > Metazoa > Chordata > Aves > Coraciiformes > Alcedinidae > Actenoides > Actenoides hombroni. The sequence goes on along the minus strand of WUAM01000237.1, from coordinate 1,531,144 downwards.
TAACTGCTCTCACAACTGTTAAGAAGTTGGTATAGGAAGAGGTCCATGCCCATGTACATCATTTGGTGACACTATGGAGAAAGGGAGAGGAAGGGCAGGAAAAAAAGAGTGACCAGAAAACATCTAGAGTATGGGGGAAATGGTAAAACCTGGGCCAACCCACTGTAAGGCTATTAATAAGTTTAAAAGTGACTGCAGTGGTTTCTGAAGGGGAAAACATGGGCAACTGAGAAGGTGTAGATGCTAAGGTACTGATGTGGGACCCATACTTCAGGGAACAAAAACACATCAGCATGTCATGATTGTCTCCACAAAATGGTCTGAAGGAGGAGGTTGAAGGAAGTTTAGAATTACTTCTTCCAAAAAAAGAATGGTCATGAGATGGGAAAAAAGGCATTTGTCTTCTTAAACTTCCTTTACTTAACAAAAGTAGAGAAGAGCTGGGAGAGAAACAGGCAACCTTTTAAGACCTTTAATTGGATAATAAAAATAGATCATCTTCTAATTAAGGCCTTGGATGAACCAATTTGCAATAGCTAATTTTTAACTGGTTAGACCAGGAGCTGCACTGCCGTAGGCAGGTTTATCGCCAGGGGTATCACTGAAATGTGATTGTTGGCATCAATCAGTGTTGGAAACAACTCCCTGATGGGGAATAGCTCAGATGTGGTTCTCATACCTTTCCTTAAGTTCCCTGCACTGGCCAGGGCAGAACCAGAACACCAGGTGAGGGAACCTCTGAGGTCAGCCCTTTCTGATGTCCTTGCATGCAGGAGGCTTAATATTTTAAACCACACTGTCATGGATTCGATGACTTTGGCCCAGTACCTTCTTTTTGTTGTTAATAGAAGTCAATAGAAGTGTGGAAAAGTACAAAATGTCAACCTCTGACCTTGTGAAATCCACGGCAGTAGAGAGAAAAGAAAGAAAACCCACCCTTTGGTACATACTTTGTCCCTCAGGCTGTGTTGGGATCCAGGAATAGAAATCTTTTCTCAGGACTGGGGCTTAGAAAGTCAGGAGTTTTGTCTCTTTATTTTCTTTACAGTTAGTTAAATCCTTAGGCTCCTGTTAACACTGAACTCCAAGTTGATTTTTTGTTAAAATGCTGAAATCTAATTTTCATTTAACAATTTTCTGTTTGAGGCCAACATCAAATTAGTGTGCTTTCCACTGGCAGACCCCGGTAATTTGGTAGGCAGGAGGCTCACACATACTTAAGTTATTCAATACATTTTGTTATACTCTGTACAAAAAACCTAGTCAGAAAAGCCTGATTTATGATATTCCTCAGGTTTCCTGTTACTTTAAACCACTAACATCCTATGGCCAAGCCCTTCATAGGCAGCCAGCACATCTGGCCCAGAGTGGTTCTGTCGCATATCGCCAAAATGCCATATTTATAATCAAGTCATAATAGAAAAGAAA
>WUAM01000237.1:1462200-1516577 GCA_024336885.1 Actenoides hombroni | reverse complement strand
AGAAGAGAAGAGAAGAGAAGAGAAGAGAAGAGAAGAGAAGAGAAGAGAAGAGAAGAGAAGAGAAGAGAAAAAGAAAAAAGAAAAGAGAGAAAAAGAAAAGAGAAAAGAGAAAAAAAGAAAAGAGAAAAGAGCTTTCCTAAACAATATACCAAATTACACATTATTTCACTTGACAAACAAAAACTTTTGTGGTTAGGAGAATGAATCGTGTACATCATAATTTTGACAGCAAGTACTGAGGTTGAACTGGCTCTTTAAACAATTTCCCTGTGTATGCATCGCTGTTCCAGTTCAACGCAAGCATATGGCAAACACAGAAACTATACTTACTGATGCCAGGGCATGACCAAAATCTATAATAATGTTGTTTACTTTCACCAGCTCTGCAAGAAAGAATGTGGCCTCACGCACTTAAACGCCCTCAGAAGAGTCACACTTTCGCTTTGTCAATATTTTACTCAAAACACACATTGTCCTTTAGAGACATAAGGACCCAAGACGTTTGCAGTAACTGAGTCAACCTCTTCTATACAGACTCTCGCTTGTCTCCTGGAGAAAACTTAAGGAAATTCTCTCCATGACGTTGGTGAGAGTAGAAGGAGGCAGGAGACAAGCATAGCTTTTGGAGCACACTTGGCTTGCGCTCTTTTTGTTGTTGTCATTTCTGATAAAAATCATAATATATCAAAGTCTTCTACAGACAGAGCACTGCCAACTTCCTTCTCCCACTAAATTGGCCGTTCTCAAGCGCTGCCAGGAAAGAACATATTTTAGCATCTTAGGGTTGCGTGGTCTGGCAGGCAAGCGTGGGGAGGCTGAGGTGGTTGGCCACTCCTCTGAAGAAGGTTATAACATCCAGTGCTCAAGGGGGTTTTCCTCCACACTTTTGTCAGGCTCTAAAGCTGCCCAGATGACGTGAAGCCACGGGACAGTGAAGGCTTTGAAATGCTCAGGGAATAAAAAAGCTCAGTGAGCTGCCTGCGAAAACACCAGCTCTCGCAGAAAAAACATCCTTCTTCACAACCAAAATCAGAATGTCAACAGGAGGATAGTCTTCATTTCGATTTGGTTTGAAACATCGTAAGGGAAGAAGGACAGTCTGAAGGGTCATGACTCTTAAATAACAACGTGTGTTGAGGGAACAGGAGTTGAGGAATTTGAGCGATATCACAGCGATTCATTTAATAGCTCAGATAAATATCCAATGGCAGCAATTGAAAAGACTAATACTGCAAAAGTTCCAGAGATACTGTGTAAATGGATCTGCATAAAGTAGTTTCCCAGTTGCCTAGAAAGCACATGGACACGGATTTCAAGCATCAGAGTCTTAAAGCTGTGAGGAGCTGAGTTGCACTAACTCCCATTTTATACAATGGGAACCAGTTTTACGCATTGCTTAAAATCAAGATTGTGTCTGTTGGACACAGTGTGTGTACAAGGCTGAAGCAGGATAACCTATTGATGAAGCCACAAACATTTATGGAAGGAGAGAATGTCACTAATTTACGTTTGCTCCTTTATACGCTTTCTAATTCACAGTGTTGTTTCTCATTTCTTAGTCATCAGAGTTACATAGTATATGCACACCAAAAAAAAAAAAAAAAAAGCTTGAGAAACAAAAAAATCACTACTCAAATAGAAATTTTTCTAGCAGTTATAACTCAATTACAGTTAGGTCACATGGTCACTCCACTCAATAGCTCATAGAATGGTCAATGAATGCACCAGGTTCTCAGGTATTAGATGGAAGAGAGAAGGCAACACCAGCAGATGGGCAGATGCCCATCTGCAGAGATTCAGGCCTTTGCGATTTACTAACTGGGGTTCAGCCTGAGCCTTGACTCTCTCTAGGTGGAGAAAGAGCTGTGCTGGGCTAATAAGCCCAGCTGGAGTCCATCTGGTCTGCATGGAGCTAACTCAGGGTTTTCTGCACCCATGCTGAAGTTAGTACTCAAGAAAACAGAGCACCCACAGATGTTCAAGAGTTGATCTGTATGTCTGTTTTGACCTAGGAAGAGGTAGATGTTTTGGGAGTGCAGCCATCCTGAGGCAATCCAAGGGTTCGGCCTCCAGCAGTTCCACACATAAATAAATAATCAAAGAATTAGCTGACAAAAGACATTTACCAATTTGTCTGAACCAGAGGAGTTCACAGATCTCTGCAGCCATTGCATTGATGGTGACTGCTTGCATAAACTGGGGCAGATACCCATGTTTATTACGGGTCAAAGATATCCTCAAGAGCAAGATCCAAAGACCAAGGAAGTCAGTGAAAGTTGTTCATTTCAAAGAGCTTCAGGTCATGTTGGCACGTACCATAAGCAAAAGCCCAGTGAACAGACTTTGTTAGAGCCACTGAAGTGTGAGTGGATCCAGATCACACTCTTCTTCTCATCTTGGAGCAAACCCAAACATGGAGATTTCAACCTCCAGCCCCTCAATGTATTGCTCAACGGATAGTTTTGATTTCTGCATGTGATACGTTCCTGGCTGGGCCAGGGCCACTACTAATAACAGAAATGCAGGCATCAGCATGGATCATGGCCCTTCTGTTCCTTTGTTTTTTTCTTCCTGTCCTTCTTTTTCTTTTTCTTTTTCTTTTTTTTTTTTTTTTTCCTGAATACACATAATTTAAAGCGTAAGATCCCATTATAGCCTGGAGGTGCACACTTTTACTCGTGTCAGGTTCTCTACTCTTTCCACTCAGACCTCTTACAAATGGTGTGTTTCCACATGAGCAGTCAGGTCAGGCAGAACTTAACTCTTGTCTTAACTTAATTCTTGTCTTGGAAATCCAAGGGTTTGAAGCACAGGGATGTTTCTAGCAATTCTAAAATTTCATGTTTGAAAGTGAAACCACAGTTTGCTCACTCAGGCTTAAGATTAGTTTCTCTGAGTTGACAACTTACTCTTTCAACTTGTAACCTAAGATCCTTCTTTCGCCTCTCTGGGTGACTCCAAGATGAGTTGAGATTCCTCCTCTGTTAAGAAAGCTCCAGTTCTAATAGCAAAAATATTGCTAAAGAATAAGGGATGAAGGGGGATATGATTCACCTCTTAACAAAATATGTAAGCGAAGAAATAACACCACAGAAATTAATAGACTTAACAGGAGAAAAGCATCAAAGAAATGTTGTTACTCTATCACTATGCGGTTACACAGATAAACCTACAGCCACATTTAATCTTTTCAAAAAGGTCAGTTAAATGAATCCCAATCTCTAGTTTCACATGACTTTGCAGCTTCTTGGTTCCAACTCTGAGGAGAAGCAGAGGTGCTGAAATACAGAAAGATAGGATATCCTCTTTGTGTCACTTTTCCTACTGGAAAGAGGAAATAATGGAAATCTTGTAGGAAGTTCTGTTCTCATGAGACTTTCAGCTTCTTTATTCAGGCCCAATGATCCTGGCTGGTTCAGATAAGGTTACTTTGGCTATTTACCCATTGTAAAGTAAATTATCAAAAGTCTTCAGGCTTGTCCATCGTTAACAAAGGTTGAAAAATCCACCCTCTTCCCCATGACAGGGTTAAGAAAACAATGTTAAAATCTATCTCAGGATCCAAAGGATGCACAGTTCAGTGCCAAAAAGCATTCTAGTAAAAAGATAATGTTTCTCCATGGCTTCTCTACCTTTTGCTTCATAAGTTATAGAAGTTCCAGGGAAAATTCTTTGGGCACATGTCTATTCAGTAAGACATCTTGAAATCTTTAACAAATGGATAACTTTTTCTGATGTGATTTTCCCTCCTTATTCATTATCTCTATCTAAATTGAATGTGGCAGCATGCTTAGGGCAGTGCTTCATCTTGGCTGGCTGGACTGCCCTCCCCCTCATGAAGCCATGAACTCCTAGCCTTGCCGGTGAGCAATCCTACTGCTGGAGGAGGAAATCTCTGCTTGGGGCTAGATAATTCACCAGCCGCCTCTCCTAACCTTCCAGACAGCCCGTCCTGTCTCTTCAGCTTCATGTTACACCAGGCTGAGCTCCTAAACCAAACCTCTTCTTCTCATGCCCTGTCTTAGTGTCTGACAGAAGAGAAGAGGGACAGCAGGAGGGAGCTGAGCTCCCCCCCAGCACTGCCTGTAGTAGAGGCCCATGGAAATACCAGCAGAAGATTTGTTGCATCATTTGATGATTTTTCACTACTCTACTGTACCTCTCTGCTCAGACACTCTTTGTTTATTGTATGCCCTTCTAATCCTGGCACTGTCAAAGCCTGGTCCATTAAGTTAGCATTATTATGATTTATTAGCTGTGCATGGCTAACACAGTGTTATGACAGTTGGGATGAGATTAGGTTGCGGGTCAACCTGCTCCTTAGACTGGAACATTTTCAGGTCTCTTTGGATCTAAGCTTGAGTTTTAGACTGAGGAAGTCCCAGAGGAGAAAGAAAGGGAGGTATGTGATGCTCCTCCATCCTATGCTCATGACACCTCTGATAAATAGCAAGAGAAACCTACTTGTTAGAAAGCAGAGGTGGAAAAAAAAGAACGCATTTGATGAAGGTAGAAGAACAGTGCTCCTTCTCTCAAAACAAGAAGCTCCCAGACTGAGAGAAAACACACTCACATTTTCCAGTCCATGCCTAATTTCAGACATAATTTATGAGATCAAAACACCTTGGTGATCAAAAGTAGGTCCTTCTCGCATGTTTCTCATTTTTTTCCACTTCACTGAAAACAGTTGGGTAGACGTTCAATCAGACTCATTTTACATGCCAGAAATCCCAGCTATATGCATCAGAACTTTCTCTGAAGTAGAACAATATTCTCTGGTTTGCCAACTTTTAAGCACCTTCTTTTATTTTGCTGAGTAATCTCTTTGTTTGTCCAGGGGAATATCTAATAACTCCCTGTTCACAGAAGGCCACTGACCTCCGAATGAACCAAAAATAGCCCATGCAATAATTTCAACAATATGCTCAATATCTGATTGGGAGGCCCCTTTGGATCCGATGTGTTACATCACTTCGCACCAGGACAAAGCAGAGTAGGATAAAACATTGACCCTTTCCCAACAGGAGAACCAAGTGTTTGCTGGGTGGGAGGGAGGGAGGAAGGAGTGCTGATGGTTCTCCCCCATCAGTCATTCAGATCTGCTGTCGTTCAATGCACACATCCAGTAAATTGTTTCAATCAAGTTGCGGTTGGGAGAAGTATGCTCCATATAATTCGCTGCAGCCTCCTGCCTGCGGACTCCACTGTTTATAGCATGGCCTTAATTGCTTTCTTTTTTTTTCTTTTTTTTTTTCCTCTTTTTCTTTTTGCTCAACTGAATTCATTTAGAAGCACAATATAAGTTAATGATAAAATCCTTCACTAAACCACTGATAGCTAAGTGTTGCCTGACTGGCACAGACAAATAGCCCATTTAGTCTGGAATCCTTAATGCTTCTATAAGACCTATAACGTGTCTAAATTGTGCAATAATATAGCACAGAGATAAATTATTTCACGGCAAAAGCTTATGTATTAAACCCTTCCAAAGTGCAACAGAGTGTAACAGGCAAGATGATTAAAATAACTGGGTTCACCTCCAAGCTCGAAAGCTGAATTTCTGCGTAACCACCACTAGTCATTTGTCCTCAGTGAGCCTCAGTTCCTTCTTCCTCTTCTGTCTGTCATCTAGATGGCACCTCTCTGCTTTCTGCCCATGAAGAATAAGCTACCACCTTAGTCTTAACCTATCTTTTTTGTTATCACCTAAATAATGTGGCTTTGATCTCAATAATGACTTCAGATGGTCTTGTAATAATTAATTAAAAATAGCTTGAGTGATATTTTGACTTCCATATGACCTAAATCCTTCTGCCTAATGTTCCAAATCTACCTGCTTTGGTTATATCCCAAGGCAGTCAGTGACGAAGATTAGCTATATACTGCGTGATGGTTTTGCCACAGACTGTAAAGAGTTTCCCTGAAAGGCAGTGATATTTTTTTGTCTTTTTTTTTTTTAATGGGTAAGCAGTCTCATTAGTACCAGGTGATTCATTTAAAGCACAATTACACAGGGAATTCAGCTAATTGATTGGATAACCCTAGATTCATTTGTAAAAACACAATCCTCAAACCTGAAGTGCTTGGACTTAGTGGTAGTCATGTACCGAGAAGTTTACTTTAAAAGCAAACGTTTAGGTTAATGGGATCCATATGATATGAATTCCTAATAACTTTACCATGGGTGGGCTTATCGAACTGCTTATCATAACAGAAGTCGGGCCATTTCAAAGGATCTTTCTTCTGAGACTTTCTGAAGACTTTTCTTTCACCCCAGATCTATAGAAAATTCCACTAACTCTCCATTGAGAAAATATTTGAGCTCCCTCTCATGCCATGATTCAAAGGGATTATTTTCAAAATGTGTATTTTTTAACCCTTTGCCAGCAGGACAAAACGTTTAATAGAGATTTGTGACTCTTTGAAGGGGGAAGAGCTCTGAGCAGGAGTGTGTGTGATGCTGCTGCTGTTGGGTCCAGGAGGTGGCATTTATGTATAAAAGTGGTTGGGGGATTGTACTAAAGATGTTACTCTTGCCTGGAAACTGAAAGAAGAACTTGAGGATACTCTGGGCTCGCTCAAAGACAGTCAACTCAGTGCAAGTCTTCCATCTGACCTCTGTCAGTTTTGAGTAAGATCCATAGACAGATTCTAATCACTATTTCTAATTAGAGAGAGGAATAAATGAGAACAAACAGCCCCTGAAGAGGCCTTGGAATATTTAGCAATCAAAGGAGTGAGGCCACCTGAACAGTTTGAAGACAAAATTTCCTACACAGAACTAAATCATCTTAGACAGGAGCAGAGAAGCTGCTGCTACAGTAACCAACATTTCTTAATTTATTATTAATTTTATTTTTAAATTAAAACCATGTTCCATTTGCCAGAAAACATGTTATTGGAAACTTAAGTCTTCTCTCTTCTTCTTGAACTATCTGAATGTTGACTGAACTTCTTCCCCCTGATATAAATTCTTTTAAAATATAGAATACTATACAAATCATTTAAAATAGCTAAATATGGCAGGAGAGTTTTATATAAGTATAAGTGCATGTGCATTTAAAGAGAAATCCAGTATCCTGACAACATCTGGGAAAGTACAAGCTGCCATTATCATGGCAGGTGTGAAAATTGCCACGACGTTCAACGCAGACAGCACAATAATTCCATCATTATACTTTTGGTATTTAATTAAAACAAAACCCATATCACTCAGCAGAAGAGAGGGACAGCATCATAAAACACGATAATATGGATAAGATTCCTGCTGGGATAGCTGCAGGGACTGAAAAAAGGGAAAAGATTAAAACCAATAACTGTAGTCATACTTGGCATTGACCTATGGGGACATAAAAGTGATCTACAAAAATGTGAAAAGCTGCGATCAAGAGTAATTATTTAAGATGGCAAAAATAAAGAGGGAGAGAGAGAATTAGAATGGTCAAGTGTGGAGAGAAAAAAAACAAAGGTTATCTTTCAAGGAGAACTTCAGAGAAAGAGCCACTTGCTTGCAAGAGGGTTTCCAGGGGCACATTCTGCTGTCACTGTTCATGATAAATCACGCTCAAGATGAATCTTGTGCAAGATTTTGTCACAGTCTAACCCAAAGATCTGGGATTCTTTGAAAATTAAAACAAAAGAAAAAAAAGAAGTTTTGAGTGTAAAATGTGAAACTGAAACGAAAACCATAGTTTTAAACCAAGCAAACTGTAAAAATTCCTAATAATCACCCTCATCCTCTTCTGTGAAGTCTGGTCATGCCCTCAAAGCTTATATAGTGGTTCTTATAAGTCCTTAATCATCTGCCCTACAGAACCACTGTCTAAAATGGCTCAGTTTCACTGCTGTAAATGCTACCTGTCCGCAATATTATTGCAAGGAGGTGCATTTTTGATCGCTGTATCCCGTTACAGCATGAGGGATAACAGTCTGGCACATTAGGAGCTGTACAAGGTGATGAGAGGCCGGTGCAGGAGTCCGGCGTGTTGATGTACCGAGTTTCCAAACATTAACTAATGCAGAGGGGAAGTCAACACTGGAAAATCTTGTTCTTGACCGCAGTTGGACAGCCAAACACTTCATAACACTATCAATTAACATGCTACAGACACTGGTCTTCTCAGAGCAGAAGGCCAGGTTGGGCACAGCTTGGAGGTGGGCATGTCACAGGAAAAGATTTGGGTTTGTTGGCAGAGAAGTGTGGAAGATGCCTGTAGGTTGCCTGTCAGCACTTCGCCTGGCCCAGACCAGGCGCGTTAAATCATGGGATGTAAACCTACACGTGGATATACACGGACAGGAAAACAAAATACCAGATGCTCTACAGCCATGTCCTTCAGACCAACACTAGGTTTCTTCTCTCTTTCTGGAGGATGAGGAGAACCCATTGAACCTTATCATGCAGAGGACCAAAGAATTTCCAAAAAAAATCCCAACCTTAGGTAGGAATGGCAAAAGTCCCAGAGACCACATTAGCCATGAATCTCACCTCTAGGAGGCCTCAGAAGTAACCAAAAATTGTTAGAAGCTGCGATCTCTCATTGCTGGCCTTATTGTGTTAGAGGCTTAACGGGCTTCAAAAACCTGGGCTGGAGCAGCAGTGAAAGAGAGAAGAGTGTTTATTGAGCAATAAAAGAAACATTATGTTTCACTGCACAGCCAAACTGCCCTACAGAAGCAAATTCCCATGCCTTATAACGTGGGGTGTAATAAATACTGATACTCTAAAGGGGTCTGTTGGAAACAACCAGCAGGGCCCTATCGCAGTGTAATCAAGCCTCCCGTTAAATTAGCGTCTCGCTTGTGCTCGCTGCTTTATTGTCTGATGGGAGCGAGTGCCTGGAGGTTTGAACGCCGGCTCCGGTGGGGTTCACCTCCTGCACGGCTGCACTCTGGTTACCCTCTCTCAGGGACATCTCTCCGAGGCCAAGGGTTAGGTTTCCTTCCAAGGATTAAGTGGTAGGCTCATGTCAACAAGGTGGTCGTGGAGATACAGGCAGAGCAGGAAGGACTCGTGAGGCCAATGGAGAGAGATCCAACTATTTCAAGGCAGGAGATTAATCCCGATAATACTGTGTTGGGCCATTTTTTTTTTCCTTGGTTGGGTCAAATTCCCCTAGCAACCACAAATCCTGCCATTAATAAAATTAAAAAACTCAATCATAATTTCCAACCTCTGTGCCCTTTTCAGAGGCGAAAAGATAAATTGAATATAAAATGAAAGCCTTGCTTTTGTAAACCTCTTCTCTCTTTTTCACTTTCCTCCCCATAATTCTGCATTGCTGACCTTCTTCCAGTCACAACGGTCTTGGGAGAGCATGCAACATATGGACCTCATTGTCCTTTAGAGTGAGGAGGGCATGGGGATACCTTTCCTGTTGACCTTTCCCTATGCAGGCTGGGGTACATTAGTGATGACATCTGCACAGCTCTACCTGGGCTGGGCTGCAGTGACATTTCACCTTGAACCTTTGTCTGGTATTACAATTATTGTCACAAGTTGAGCTGCCTTCCAGGGTTTCTCTGGAATTTAAAAAAAAAAAGAAATGAAAAAAAGAAAAGAAAAAAAAAAAAAAGGGCCCTTTATTCCCTTTATTCTAACTGAACTTTTTGGCTAAAATTTATATTTCTGCTAAGATGATTTAGTTACTGGATTCTGTAAGGAAAAAGTGGTCAAAAACCAGAAGAGAGAAAAATATGAATATATCTGAAGATGCTTTAATTTTCAGAAACCAGAAGTAACTGAAGAACTGTTGTTAAAAATTGGAAAAGTGTTAGGTTTGGGGGTTTTGTCAGTAAACAAGAACGTTTCTGTGGAAATTCATGGTCTTTCAGTTACTAACAAAAAATCACTGGAGAACTACCACACTCCAGCCACCTCTTTTTCATTTTCCTCTGGTCATATAACACCAGGTTTCCATTTGCTGGAAATAAATGAGGAAGCCATGGGGTATCCCTGCTCTTTTTATTCATGCAAATAATCCCATTAAAGTCCACAGGAGTTCTCGTATCCAGTGGGCAGGTTCTGACCCCAATTGTTTTAACAGTTCTTTTTATTCACACCTCATATTCTAGCTAAAATATCTTATAGAGCTTGACAGAAGGCTTAAAATGACGAGTCTCTCCAGCAATGGAATTAGTATTACGTACGTATGTAGCTCGGTTGACTTAGCTCAGCTACAAAAGAGGAGAAAATAATACAAGAAGAAAAAAAAGTGCTGAGGGTTAAACAGATGGCAGAAGTTTGGTGAGCCAGGCTGATATCATCATACCACCCTTCCTGAGAAACCATAATCAACCTCTTTTTTTCCCTCTGTGCCTCACTTTCCCCACCTGTAAAATGGGACTTATCAAACTTCTTTCTATGAAAGACTTGTGAACATGTAGTCAGTGGTAAACTTCAGATGATCAAATATAGAGAGATAACTGCATTTTTCTTCAAATAAACTGAAAATTATGCCTTTTTGGTAAAAGGATTATCTTTTTATCTCACTAACCTACTGACACTCAGAGTCCTTCCCTTAGTAATGATGCTACATTAACAAATGCTGAAAATAAACCAGAAGTAATTGTTTTGAAGCAAGTGAGCTCTGTGCACACTCACACAGTCCCGTGCTTCTCTTTGGAGCTGCATTTGATACAGAGTCAAAAAACAGATTTCTGAAAAATCAAATTTCTGTAAATTGTAAATGTTCATCTAAGTTTGATCAAATTTCTTCACAACTTCTAAAAATCTTTTCCTCACTGCAGCATGCCTCATTGACAAAACATTTTTTACACTTTCCAGGCTGAATTCATAAACTCTTTTTTAAAATGTTATTTATTTATATGGTGCCAGCAGCATATAGAGAGTGAGGTAGCCCATTCCAACAATATTCTTCATCATGTCTTAAGCCTTGTAGTAGCCAACATAATTTTATTTCAGCTTTGAAAGAAACAAAAGTCACCTCTAAGTTCAGACTAAACATGAGAAATTGTAGCCAGAAAGGAAATTTTTTTGAGAAAGTTATGTGGGAAGATATAAAAACAGTGGGTTAGAATGGAATGACTCTTTCAACTCGAGTTTATTGTGTTTACAGTATTACTCAAGTTCTGAGGAAACTAATAACCATCACAAATCTCACCAACATCCCATATTTTAGGGCTTGGTTTTCTACATTTTCTGCTGGTTTAAAGCTCAACAACAAAGAAGGTTCTTCATAGAATAAGCTCTAATGTTAAAACTACTATGACAGATAGAGATATATAACCTCACTCCTGGGTAACCAAACTCTCCACTGCAACTTTAGCAACAAATTTCTTCCCCTCCCTACAACCTCTCCTACATCCCATAATAGCCCCTATGTTTCAAAAGTAGGGCTCCACATCTGTGATATATTATGTGCATAATTTGCACTTAATTACCAACCACATTGATTAAACCATTGCACAACAATTAAACTTAATTAGGTTTTTTCTTACAGTGCCTTCACTATTTAACTGAAACACGCCAAGTGTCTTATCAGCTCCAATTGAAAGGCACACTGGAGATGTTTAGCTCAAAGTGTGATCACCATTTCTTTCCAATTTCAGGTGAAGGCGAAACTGGGGATTAACAAATGTGTGTCAGTCTGTGACCCAGCATGAGCCACTTTGCATTCCCAATTGTTTCCATGTGTATGTCAGCAAATGTTCATCTTGATGCTATAAATAGATGACCAGGCTGCCCCTACCATGAAATTAGACAAGTTCTGTAGCACTTTGCAGGAATGAGGTTTCAGTTGTTGTTAAGAGCTAGGCTGAAAAATCCAAAAGGTGTATTAATTGAGTTTTCAGTAATACAAGTAATAATTTGAAGTGTTATTTTCCTCAAGTACAGATTGGCAGATGCTATCGAAAAGGGGCAGAATTCCAGAGGCTTTGGCTAGTAAGGAAGTTGAAGATGCCCAAGTAGGCATAAAAATACTGAGAAACTCATGGTTCTGTTTAGGGAGTTGTTTGGGTTGATTTTTTTCACCCCCTAAGTCAGAGTAAGTAGGATAGTTGTATCTGTAAGGATTTAATGGTTTTCTTCTTTTTCTATAGAGAAAGTAACAACAAAACATTTTATACCTTGAAAGTGTGACTAGGTCAGGTACTATGGGTAGACCTTTGAGCTAATCTTTGCATGAAATAATAAAGTTAAATATCACTTTAATAAGGTGCAGTCTTGCTGGGGCTGAATTTGAGGATAAAAAAATTGTAAATGAGAGGAAAAGACAAAATAGGTTTGCCAGCTGGTAGTTCATCACTCTCTGATAAAAGGAAACAAGTTAAAAAATAGAAGATCCTATATTCAATGTTGTATTTCAGTGCTGTTAATGGAATGCTTGTAACTAAAATCTCCCAAATTCACTGAACATTTGTTTTTTCTATCTGCTCTTCTGAATGTTTTCCTCACAATTCTAGACTTAGTCAATTCTTATCCAAACTTTTATATCTTTACTTATTATTCCCTCTATTTTCCTAATAAGTGAGGATTTTTCAGATTTAATTCACATACTACTACTGAAAAAACCACCGTTTTGTATGGCTGAATAATGCAATGAGGTAAGTATAAGGTGGAGTTCAGAAACACTGTTTGTCCTCCTAATTCTGCTTTAAACTTGCATCTAATTATGTCATGTTGTAATTTTTTTTCAGAAGGGGGTACTTCATTCTTTCATCTATTAAATTTCTTAAGCAATATTTACCTATTTTGTAGGGTTTTTTTTGTCTGGTTTTGTTTTGTTTTAAGTAGAAAGCTATTTCTGTTACAAGTGGTAGGTTTTATTCATGTAGCTAAACAATTTCTGATTTTTCAGTAGACTACAATCAATTGCTTTAAAAATCTGCTTCGTTGGCAGGAAAAAGCATTGCAGTGTTTTGATCACCATCAGATCCACCAGTGACTTGAGTCTGTTGAATAAATTCATAGGACAATGCTTCTGGCAGATTCACAATATGTCTTTTACTGAATGATTGACTAAAATGATATTCATCTCTTTCCCAGCTGATAGTATTGCTTTGGTAACTTGCCCATCCATTCCAAGAGAGAAAAGAAAGATTCCTGTGAAATCTTTCAAATAATAATTTCAAGCAAGAAATATTTTCCTTCAAGTTACCCAGTCTGGTGACTGTGGAAACGGTAAGAAAAGCTACACTAGGGAAGTTCAGTGTTCATACACACTGCCTCAAATCAATAGAAGTTATTTTATTTTTGCCCTTACCTTTTATTTTCTTTTTTTCCTCCCCTTCTCTAATGAGCTAGAAATAATAAAAATAGCAGCAGGATTAAACTCTAAGCATTTCCTGGGCGCTTCAGCAAAGTGGGAAAAGCAAAACTTTCCTTTTGGATGCCCACCCAGCACATCTCTTGGCAGAGTCCACCTTAAGAGCCCGGCCGTGGGGTGGGGGCCGACAGCTATTTTTAAACAGCAGGAGAGTTCAAGACCCGTGCATGGTTAACACGGAGCCTCCTTCCAGTGTTCCCAGTGATTCCTCTCTGCGAGCGTGAAATGCCATAAAGCACTGCAGTGATGCCTTTATGAATGGCCTGTTTGTCTCCCTCTCCCCTGGCAGCCCGTTTTGGTTTGTTGGGGTTTTTTAAATTATTTTTTAATTTTTTTTTTCCCCCTTCCTTTTTCACCCCACACTCGTCCAGTGGCCCAAAGCAGTTTAGCAGATATGGCAGCTCGCATGAATTATGAAAATGTGAATATGGCTCCACTGACTTGTACCCTGCTTGCTGGAGCTTTGTCAGGGTTTGTGTTTTGTTTTGTTCTTTTCACTGTAAAATTTCTTCTTTGTGAAAAGGTAGAGGACAAGGAACTGCTTTTATTCCTAGACACATGACTCTGGGCACTTCACATGTTTAAATGGGAAAAAATAATTGGTTAAATTTAAATAGCCGTTTCTGAATATAACCCAAATGCAAGAGCTCTCTTCATCACCAGCGGCTCCAGCTCCACTTATGGGGATGCTCAAACATGCAGTGTCTGGTTCCTGCAGTAGGAGTCTGGATCCAGGGGTAGTTTCTGCAGGCGGTGTTCATCTCAGAAATAAATCCTTATCTGGGAGACAACCAGAGTTTGAGTTTCCTTCTTCATGCCACCTTCTGAAGGGAAAAAAATTGATCTTCTGTGCACTCTGGGAGAGAGGAGCTTAAAAAATGTTGGAAGAGTTTGTTTAATTAGGTGGCGTAGCAGTTCATTTCAGAAACTACTGCTGGCAAATCACCTAACCTTCTTTCAGGGCTGATGTTAAAATCTGTTTCCACAGTTTCTTGGGGGGGGGGGGGGGGGGGGGGGGGGGGGAAGGGGAAAAGAAAAAAAAATAAAGGTTATCCTTCACCCTTTCCAGCAAGCCAGGAAAGCTTGAAACTGAAATGGTGGCTTTGTGCCCAGACAGAGAGGAACTGAAATAAATATGAGCAGAGTTAAGAATTTTCTTTATTGAGAGCACCTGCTCCGATTTTATATGTAGCATTGCTAAAAATGCTTTCATTAGGGTGTGCTCAACTCTGTGGGAGTTCGGTGAAGCCTTTGGTGCTGAGAAAACCCTACGGAGTCCTTTGGACCTCTCCAGGGAAAGGCTTTCCCTGCTCTCCAAACAAATTAAATGTGTCCAAAGGTCACACAGTGACAAGAGCTGCACATTGTGCTCCCAAGGACAGTTGCAGGCATAAATGAGTGTCTGGCCTTGCTGTGGATGAGCTACAGGGCAAGGAAATGAGAAAATGAACTGGAAAAACCTCTCTACATGTGAAGTTTTGTGCAAAATCACAATTTCTGCTGCTTTTCACAGGTAGCCGTGCTCCTCCTGGGTGTGTCAGGCACACCTGAAGATCAGCAGATCCTTCTTGTACCTGCTCAAACACCACAAGCAGCATGAGTCAGAGAAGCTGGATTATGAGCTTGTTTTGTGATGCATAAAATTTCAACATTTTGTGGTGGGAGAAAGACAAAAGCAAGACAACATTTTAGCAAAAGACAATATGTTCTTATTAATCAGCCTGAGATAGTGGAAAAAGGCATAGATGAGACAGACCAGGTCTATGGGTCTTAAGCAAGAAATTTCAAGCTAATTTCTGGGCAAAAATAATAATTTCAAGTTTAACCTAATATTGTTAATCAATTAGCCTGAGACTTTAATAGAGAGAGACGCATTCTTTTGGCTTTTGTCTGAGGGTAAAACAATTAGGGACTAATCCTGTAAACTGTATTATTTTTGGGGTTGAGGTTGATTACTCACAGACCACTCAAACCTTCTACTACTGTTGTCAAAGTCTAGCTCTCCAGAGGTCTTTTGCTGCAGCTGTGATGATCCAAGGACATATAACTTGTCTAAGAAAAGGCACAGCCTCTGCTTGCAAACTGATTTCCAACTGAAGCCTATTTCTGTATTTTCACATGGCCTTATGGCAAAAGAGGTGGTCTTCAGCTTTGGAAGTTTAGTCACACTGTTGACAATGAGTCTCTCGGTGGCCCTGGCTAAGTTTCATGTTTTATTGCACCATGCTTTCCCCAAACAGATGATGACTCCTTTGGTAATGGTCTGACAATCATTTTCACAATAAACTTTTCAACTGGGTCAAAGCCTTTAGATGACAGAAGTGGTTTAGGAAGTGCTGCTTGAGCACTCATAACAACAGTTATGCGTAAGGAAACAGCAGCATGCTGGAGATGGCCAACAGAGTCAGTTGAACTGTCATGTTTTGCACAAAATACCTCCCCAGCTGCCGACAGATTCATTATGTACTGGGCCAATGCCTCCTATAGGAGTTCCACAGATTGACCACCCCAGTGAACTGTCACAAGGCAATTAAACAGCCTATATAATCATGACATGGTTGCTATGAAATACTACAGTGGAGAGCATGACAAAGGTCATTCTGCATAAGAAGTGGAAGAGAAATCTGTTAGGTGCAGAGACCAGCAAGGCATCATGGGGGTCTGTTTGGAGTGGACAAGTGAGGAAATGGTTGGGGTTTCCTCAGTGCTGTTGTCTTATTTTTTTATTTTTCAACTGTGAAGCCTAAATAAATGTCAAATTGAAGGTGAGGAGGGTGGCCAGTGGGAGCAGGGATTCAGCAATGCCACCACAGTGCAAGACCATGGCGAGCCAGAAAGGAGTGACCAGAACCAGTAAAGGAGGGAGATGAAAAGGTTCACCAGCATCCTGACTGATGGGAATTCATTTAGACTGGGGCATGACTTTGGCTAACTGGGCAGTAAACCCAGGAAAAATTTAGCACTGGTCATTTCTGTTGTGAATAGTGGCATTTTCAGAAAGATTGCCTCGACAACAAATTTTATCTGAAGGACCGGCTTCCTCAGGTCCCCTCTACATGATAGAATAACCCTGACCCACTGTTCTTGGCCTCTGTTAAATGCCATGTTTTCCTCCAGGCCCTGCAATGGCAACTGAGGCTCACCAACATGGCAATAGACAGTTTTCTATCTTTTTTTTTTTTTTTTTATACCAGACCTAAAAAGCCACAGTCATACCGACAAAGCACTGATCCCAGTATAAACTGGGAAATGAGACAGCAACACTGCAGTGAATCCACATCTGACCCACACCTAGTATCCATTGCTTGAAGGAATCTGCAGTGTGCAAACCATCGTCGAGCTGCCATCCCAGGGAATCACTCCTGAGGCTGGGGATGGGCATGAGCTTGGGTGGAAGACAAATGTGTGATGCTCTCCAAGATCAGCTGCTTCGTTCAGATGTTTTCCTGGGAGCTGACAGAGCCTAAGCCTAGGAACTGGCAGGGGTTTTGGCTTTGCTGGGACAGAAGTAGCATTCTTGAACATAGAGAAATTACAATACTTTACTAGGGGATAAATCTAATCAGATTGTATCCAAATGCTCTATGTATAAATTTTAGCCGCAGATGTATCTCATTTTCGTAATACCTAAGCCGCTTACAAGCTTTAGTGTATTTATTTTCCTTTCACCCCTGCAACATAGAGATACACTGTCCCTATTTTACAGCTGGGGAAGTTACTCACAGCGAGACTTAAGTGTATGTATTCATGGCAGTCACTGAGTAGAACGGAATTCAGCATGGCTGGAAAACCCACCTGAGAAGCTGGGTAAATACTTGGGCAAGTAGCTCAGCGGTCAATGCCAGGAGTACCCGCGCTAATTCCTTGAAAACAGGTTTAAGTGCATCTACTTGCACTCCCTGCAGGGTAGAAATGGTTTGAATGACTCACGGCAGGTGATGCAGGGAGGCTGGGACAATCCTGGGAGCTGATCTGTGTCCCTGAGGCTGGTGGTGGCTGATACCTGCTCCTTTCTTCTCCCTGCTCAGTGGGCAGGAGCTCACCAGATGAGAACATTGAATTACGTGATGGGAGCTGGGTATGTGGTGAAGACATGAAAGGGCACTGAAATCTCTGCTTTTTCCCCATAGCTGTGTGAGAAGCATCCACCAGTCCAGACCAAGTTATCAAACCTCCTGTCCCCTCCTGTCTCCCAATCAATCAGTCGAGCTCTGTGAATTCGCTGTTTTTCTTCAGAGACTCAAAGGACCTTTTAGAGAAGCAAGGGCACAATGATAAATCAGAGCAGCAACACATGCACGAGTGCGGCACCACAGCAGAGACCATTCCTTGAGTCCCAAGTCAT
Organism: Actenoides hombroni; assembly: GCA_024336885.1. Lineage (NCBI taxonomy): Eukaryota > Metazoa > Chordata > Aves > Coraciiformes > Alcedinidae > Actenoides > Actenoides hombroni. Next base: position 1,498,943 of record WUAM01000237.1, on the reverse strand, counting down.
AATTAACTCCCTGAAGGACAGAAACCTGACAGGAAATCCAAAATCTCTTTGCAATCCACTAAATATTACAGGAATGAATGGCTGGCACGGGGGAAGGACTGTTGGCTGGAAGTGAAGCTTTTTTGGTTTGAGCTTTTCCTGGGTTGTGTTTATTTAGCATATAGCTCGGAGGCACTTGCTGTTTCATATCTAGGAATGGAAGTAACACAGATAGCATTGCACTGGAAGATGGAAGGGTTGCAGCTCAATCTGCTGTGACCTGGAGCTAATTTCTGCACCTGCACAGGGCCTCGGGTGATGTTTAAAATATTTAAAGTGTTTAACTGTGGCTTTATGTTGAACAGTTCAAAATGTGGCTGTCCTGTCGGTCTTTGTACTCAGACCGTGAAGTCTGAGGTGTGATTCCTGATGGCTTTTTCATTTTCCCTGGGTGAAATGGAAGTAAAACCCTAAAAAAACCCCCATATCTGAACCTTTCTCCTGCCAAACCAAAAAACCCCACTGCACTTCAGATTCAATTTCCCTCAAGGACAGGATGAGAGAAAGGAAGGACATATGTTGTGTGATGTCTTGTAACCACTACCAGAAGATGTCCAGATACAACATGGTGAGGGTCCCGTACAAACTAAAATAGAACACAAATTATTCATCTCAGTGAAATGGTGCTGCTTCACAACCAGCTGCACATTGCCCCCTTTCTGAAGAGCTTTGGCTTTGCCAAACTTTGAACTGCAACTGTTCTTTGTCTTCGGGTGACATTTCCCACCCTTTCTCCCCTTACAAGGCACCCTTGGATGTGTTTGCAACCATCACTCTTGGCCAGCTCATCTCTGCTGCTCCCTGGCCAGCCAGGACCAAGCACCCCTTGAAGCTTCAAACGGCTGATGTCTGCTCCGTACTAAAGCAGCAGACCTGGAATAGCAGAGGGCTAGATTTTACGAGGCATTACCGAGCCCTCAGTGTTGAAATACAGGTGATGAGTTTCCAATCAGATAAGACGATGGTAATTCCAGATGACCCTGCCATCAGTTGCAGGAATCGCCATGCGGGGAATGTCGGGATTAGGTTTCACTCAGAGCCTGGACACATTTATAATGTTTCATTAAATGAATAGGGAGTACTGTGACCCAGCTGGGAAATTTATGGCCTTGGTTGTGGCTCTGACAGGACTTTGGAGTGAGATATCATGGGCTTCGGGGGTGGAGGCTCATCTTAAACTTAAATTGGGGTGGGGGTAGGGGTGAGAAGCAGAGATAAAGCAGCTGTTGAAAAGCTTAAGCTGTGTGTCTCTGGCTAAAAGCAGCTCCAGAGAACATGCTCACCGAGGTGTCAACCAACTACGAAGTGCCCATTAATTGAAAAATATTCCAACTGGACCCTGAAGGACAGATTTAGTCCCATACTGGGGGGCCCAGGCACTCACTTGTAAAACGTGCACATTGCAGTTTTTGTAGAAGGAGGAAGAGGAGGAATAATTTCATGGGAGGAGAGATTGCTCCTGACTATATGCAGTCACCGTGAGGCTTGAGTCAGGAGTTGTGCCACACAGGGACCTTTCAGTCCGCCGTCTGCAGTCACTCAACTTATTTTCTCTCGAGGTTGAACCGGGGGATTTATTGCACTTTCTGCATCTGTTACATAATCTAAAATGAACTCTTCAAGAAATGGAAGCTAATCTTTCCCTAAGCTATGTACGATGATACGCTGTGACCTTCCTGACTGATACTTAGAAAAACTTTCCTTAATAGCGGAGGGTGAAAAGCAGGATTTAAAGATTTACTGGGACATTTACAAGTGTGATAACTTTTTTCAGCTTGTTTTGTTTTATGGTAAATCATTTTTTATTGCCCCAGAAAACCTGGGAGATGATGACCAGAAGTTGAATATTTTTGGCTTTGTCATTGGAAAATCAGACCCAAAGTGTTTCAGCTATGAATGGAAGGAAATTTAAAGCACACAACAATCTGAGGTAACCAGTCAAAACACTTGTGGTGGCTGTCCAAATAAAACCAAAAAATGCCTAGAAGTAAACAAAAGATGTATTTTGTGGGCCACTGAGGAGGTTTTTCTTTTTTTTTTTTTTTTTTCCTCCCCTTTGATCTTGAAGAATTTTTTTGATTTTTTTCCAAGGAAAGTAGTGAGGTTGAAAAATGAATTTTTTTTTTTTTTTCACTAAAAAATATAAATGTTTGGAGAAAAGCCAAGTGTTCATGATTTGGTTTATTTGAAAAATTTCAACCAGCTGTACCTATGAAATTGGAAACTAGGTAAAAATTGCCCTGATCTGGGATTTTTTTGAAACTGAAAAGTCAACCAAGGTTCATCAGAATGGTTTTTGAGTTTCTAACTAACTATCCTAGGCTTGCTGGAGACTGAACCTGGATAAAAAAGCTGTAGGAAATCATGTGGAGTTAGCTGACTTTCACTTTCATTTTTGCAGACAAACCTGAAATCCTGAGTTACGTGACGTTTGTACCAAAAGCAAATTGAGTTTTACTCAAAAGACTTTCCTGGCTTAAATGATACCAAAAAAATCAAGTTGTACAGAAATGAAATTGTGGTTGCACTGAAGTAATTAGCTTTGTCATTAACATGATTGGGAATTAGAGCTTACCCTGAATGCTCACCATCAAATCAACCTGATTCCTGACATGATATTCATAAATAAACAGTGCTAGCTATTTTCTAAAGCAATTATCCCATTTTTAATTCTTCTAAATCTTCAAAATGTGGAAAAGCTGATCAATATATCTCAGTAAATAACAGTTCTCTGTTGAAAGCCAACATAACTTTAGCATCTTTCAAGTTTAGAGGAAGAAGAAATGGGTATCTCTACCCTTTCTTTCCGTAGTAGCTTCAGAAAACTCCTTTTGGGGTCACCTTTTTCTACCCCATCGTAACACCACCTCTAGCGGTTAATCCCTGATCTGTGAGTAGGACTCCTAAGAGTTAAGCAAGATGAATTAGTTACACAATAACAGCTGAATACTAGAATGAAATCCATTTTCAGTCTCAGTTCAATTGCGGGTCTTTTTTTCAGTGCCCATAGCCTTGCAGTTCTGATTTCAGTAGTGAGGTCCCAAAGCCTTGTTTGCCTTCAGGACCCCCCGTTGGATAGTTCACCTGCAGCAAGAAAAAGCAGTTGATATTCTGGATCTGCTGCAAACTGAAATCAAAGTTGCCAAGTCTGTTTTTTTCAGGGCAGTCTACACCTATGCAGTAGTTTTCCTGGAATCTGAACCATCTCATACAGCACAGAACGCTGAATCCCTGCCAGGAATGATAAACATATCCCATTTTTCTTTCCTTATCTGTTTGCATTTTGCTAATATCACCTCTCAACCCCTTCCGCTCACTTCCAGTGACTATTATCAGCAGACAGCAAAGAAATCTTTCCCAACCAACATGTCTGCAACTTTTGTGTGGGAAATTTTCTCACCCATGCTCTCTGTGCACATAAGAAGTGATTTACATGAGTGGTGATACAGGGATTGATTATGGAAGTTTAATTAAGATCAATCACGTTAACAGGTAAAATATTATGATGATGGGTGACACAACATCTCAAAACAGATCACATAAGAGTCATCAAAATATATTACCATAGAAAGAGAGAAAAACATTCCTTTGACTTCCTGAGAAGAGGCTGAACATTAGTTGAAAGCCTCATGCCACTATTTGTTGGAATATTGATGTTCATTACTGAGCAGTCTGAGTGTATTACAATAAAACTGAAAAATCAAGAGGGAGAGACTAACTTGCCATAGGCTATTGATTTTCAGTTCCAAATCAATTAGGTTTGGGGTTGGGTTTGTTGTTTTTTGTTTTTTTTACTACACTACATGTGTGCCATAAAAAAAGTGAATATATTCTGTTCTGTTGCAAGTCTAAACAAATTGGAGAGCTCTTGGGTAATCTCTAGAAATAAATTTAAATAAGTAAAGCTGTTTTACTTAATCACCTATAGTTTATGTCCTGTGTGGAGGGAGGGAATTTGCCATCAGTACTTCTTTATTCAGTGCACAAAATTAATTTGATAAATGCAGCCTGGAACACAGCACAGTTTTGAGCACGATAGGTTCCCAAGCTCAAGGCAAACTATGAAGCATGTACATCATTAAGAGTAATATACATGAATTAGTACAATTTTTTAACGCTACAAATGCCATGGTGTTCAGGTGGGAATAAGAATATTTTAAAATAGTACACTCTAGATAGAAACCCAGCTCAATAATGTTTGCTACAAACGTGGGAGTTGCTGAGGGAGAAGCCAATATTGCATTCCTCAGGTCTAGGGCAGAAAAAGTGGAGGAGTTAAGATGAAGTACAGATTTTCTTCTAATCAAATCCAGAAGACGTGCTGTAAACCTTATTCTAAGAGATCCGCTAAGTCTGCAGCATGAACATGACAGGCAGGCAAAATTGTGGATTTGATCATTTAAAAACCTGTGGATTCCTGGGGTTTTGGCTACGTTAAATACTCTGAGAAAAGACATGCTGAAAATTGCTGAGGGGTGTTACCAAACCAAGTTGCCAAAGGCTTCGTCTGCCTCAGTAATACAGAGAGCAGCTGGTTGAGCTAACTCCCAGTTAATTACCTCTTCATTTCTGCAATCACTCCATGGTTTGTTTAGGGCAAGGTGGACTGGAGGTTTTAGTGCCCAAACCATTCAATTATTCATTTGCTACAGAAAATAAAAGTTGGAAAATAAAGACCTCATTATTGTATATATATTTTTTTCATTTAATTCGTTATGGGCATATTACAAAATGGCTTTGTAATTTGGGTAATCATACACAAATGTGGGGTTTTGCTGCAGCATATTCAGATCAAATACTTGTTTGGCTGAACCTGGCAGGCAATGCTGGTACAAGCCCAGCTCGCTAAGAGTGTAGAGGTGATTGATTAATTGCTCCTGTAAATCTTACAGAGCCAGATCCTGATGTCTTTTCGCACTCTGAATGGGGTAGGACTTTTGGTGCCCAGGATACGAAAGACACTTTTTACATGGAAGTCAGAAGGAGCATGGGGATCAAAAAAAAGGAGGAAAATGAAGATAGGGAATGTCTTCTTTCTACCGTTTAATGGGATCATTGTAGGACTGTTTCATTCAATCAAGTTTTCCAAGTCCTTCATCACATCTACTTCATATAGTCTACTGTAGGTCTCTGAGTAACAGCTAAGTATGATAGTCAGTCCTAACTTCACTGCACAGTACAATCCCTGCAGATTATGCTAAATAATTGCTCTTTTTCTTAGACTTTTTTTTACACAATACCAAATGACCATCTCCTGCAGTGCCAGCCTTGTTTTAACTCTGCAGCACATCTAAAATCAGCATTTAAGGAATGTTTCAGTTGTAAAGTCAAGCTATGAGAAGATTAGGAAGTTCTTGGACCCAGAATACCCAAGCAACCTTAAATTGGCCCCATTCTATAAAGCCTTTAAATATCCAATTGCTACAAGTTCATGCCCCTTCCAACTACTGTGAAAAAAAAGAGGCGAGACCTGCAAAAACGAGTCCATTTTGAGGCACAGCCTGGATTTATTCCCACTGTACTTTCCATCCAAGGCTTCAAATGAAGCAGGGGGATGTATGGAAAAAACACAGCGTGATCATGTAATTAGCATTTCCTTGTATGGAACCACAGCAGCCCCTAGCAACTGGGAAGAGTAGATGAAAGAGGGTTCACACCCCCACTTTTGTAACCCATTGTATGAAATTAGCCCACCTTTCTCTCAGAAAAGATCTCCAAAGGTTGATATTAATTTGTTTTGTCTTAGTGATAAGGAGTTGTGATGGGAGACTGAAGAGTCTCTTGAAAATCTGATCCTTCATTGAGAATTTCTGTCTCTTTACCATTTTACTCCTTCACCTGTTATTTCCCTCATAAAAATCAAGCTTGAGCTCCTTCAAGAAAACACATATCTCTGTTCTTCAAAGGATATATACGCTTCTTCCACAGCACTTTTCATCTTTTCTAGGCTACACTGAGAGTTAAAGACCAAGCGTAGTATCTGTTCCAAGATTCAGACCCAATTGTCCAAATCATCAGATGCTTCTCCAGACCCTGCTTTTTGCATCCTTTATTTAGATCTAAGTTTAAAATCAAGCAAATAGCCACATACACAACAAGAACAAAACCAACCCAACCCAAACAAACAAACAAAAAAAGAGGCAAAAAGCCTTTGCTTTGTTCTGTTTTGTTCTAACAACCTATTCTAACTGTGGTGGTGAGGAGATCTTCACAAGCCTTTCCAATGCCTGACCTGACATCTGTTTTCTGAAGGACTTACTGGCGTAGTCTGCCCAAAGAGTGCTCCAGCTGGCTGAGTATTACAAGGTGCTGGATTATAATGCAACAGAGAGGAAAGACATACTTGTGGGTTTGACATCAACACAGAGGCAAAAAAATGTCATATGGTGTGAAGTGGTCCAATGTCACTTTGTTTCGGAAACCAAACAGGTTATTGTAAGAAAGTTGACTATTTTACACTTACATCTTTCCTGTGTTCTCCATAATCCTCCTCCTTAACTCCCCAAAGAGGACAAAAATATGCAAAATACAGTAAGATACTTTTCATGTTGCATCTAGCTATAGTCCCTGATAATTCCAGGCTAGCACTGTGGAAGAAATGACCAAACTTTATTCACTTTATGTTGTGAAATTTTTTTTAAGTATGTTTCCAGATGACTTTCCTACTGCCGTACTTGCTTTGCCTGAAATGGTTTTGGCTTTCATAGTCTGGGTAGGTTCAACATGGCCACAAGGGGTTTGGAAGACCTCACAGGGAAGACCTCCTACAGTCAATGGTGAAGGCTGTCCCTTCAATAAGAAAACAGCATCTTAGCTTCGAGTACGTATTGCGTCAGTGTCCCAGGAGAGGGATCTGCTCCTGGAAGGGTCTACTTTCCTTGAGCACTCTTGAGCACTTGACCATTCTGTCACCAAATGGCTTTATGTGAGCATTGTGCCTACTCACTCCAATATCCTGTCAGCATCTGAGGGTGTTTCCATCCAGAGCAGGGGCAATTATTTGCAAAGCTGAAGGTTCTTTATGAAGAAAACCTTACTCATTTCCCTTTGTTCAGAAATTATATGTTAAAAAAGTGCATTGCTTCAGCCATCTAGAGCTTTAAATGTCAGAGCTCCAACTGGAGCACAGCTCACAGACCTCTGATGTTACTGTATTGTTCCAGTGACAAACCCAACCCATGAAGTGGGTTGATCAGCTTCCAGTTGATTAAAGGTGTTCTCCAGAACAGTCTAATTTGGAGTTGACAAAGGCATGGAAACTATGTCTGCTTCCAATAAAACTCCCTGCCTCCCTGCCAGGCACAGAAGAAAAAAGACCTGCCTTCAAACTCCTGGTCATGAACTTGCTTCATGTTTTAACGTTGCCATTCTCCTTTCCTTCGCACTGCAAACATTGCTCAGAAATTACCAGAATATCATTTGCCTGCAAAGCCAGTATGTTCTTTGACGTATTTTCTTGTTTCTTGCCCCATCTCAGTACCAGCACTTTAGTCTGATCTGGTCAGCAGGGTACCCCTTTTCTTTCATGCTAGTCCAGTAAACTCCAAAGGCACAAACTAGAAAGTGATTTGGCCAGTGGTGTTATTCCTGCCTCCATGGGCATCCCTCATCGCACTGCATGTTGGCCTAACTTCTGAAGAAAGAAGATGGCACATTGAAGCTGGTTATTGCTTCTTTGATGACAACGCTGAAGGTGATGATGGCCCTGTAGAGCAGTGCATCATGTTGGATTCATTTAGCGTATGTTATGTACCCTGTGGTCTGTGATTCATTCACTGCGTTGCAACGTGCTTTTTGGAATCACACTCCAGCAGTGACTTTCTGACATGCGGTTCAAATACTCCCTTCTTTTCAGAGCATACTTTTATTACAGTGAGTAGATCTGTATATAGCTTTAGACTGCTGCAAATTTCCAAGGGCCGCGTCCCAACAAGTATCACTTTCCAATTTCATTCCCCTCAAGAAATTCTGTCAACAGCTTCTCCCAATTCCATTAATCTTGTGTTTTACCATCTTAAAGCCGCCCATTCTCTCAACTCCCTTAAAGATGTGACCAGTGTTTCTCCTTGAGTGCTGACAATTGCTTTCTCATTCTTATGTGGAGCTGCTCTCCCAGCTAAGAACCACATGCAGTTTTCAATAATACCTATTCATCAGTAATGTATAGAGTGAGCCAGGTCTGGATTTCCACACCGAGGTACTGATGTATTTTACATACCTTTCCTTTCTCAAAAGGGATTTTCTGTCTCTGAACACTAAATATGAGAAGCATTTTTCAAATTCTTTGACAGAATGCTTTTAACATATCAGCAGGGTTAATAAATCTTTGCTATTTGTTCTGTTCACTTTTATTCAAAGTGAAGTATTGATCAGGAACAAGCAGGGATTGTGAGGACAGTTCTCAAATGGAAGTGATTATATGGTGCTACCAGGATGCTGATACAAATGGTTTCACTTGGAGTTTTGGGCCATTGGCCTCAAGGGTTTTCTCCCAGCAACAAGGAAACCCAGAAAGGGAACATTTAACCATACCAGACCACCAACCTGTCAGAACTCTCCACTGCATTAAATTCTCAGATTTGCTTTTCTTTACCTCCTTTTTTTACTGTGGTGCTCTTGAATAGCACAAGTATTTTATCTCTCCAAAATACAAGCAATTGATAGGGTCAAAGGGACTGATTTCAAGCAGAGATGGGGTGATACAGGGTACAATAATGTTGATGCCAATGGGAACAACTTGGAAACTCAATTTCACCTTTGTCCATGCCTCAAATCTAGAAAACCCTTAGGTGGTCATCCCTGCATTGACATAATTTTCTCTGTGGCCATCTCTGTCTATGTGTACTCTTTATAGATACCTTACATCAGTGCAACAATTAAATCGGTTTCTCCTCAGACAGATAGATAAACATCGTTGTTCCTGTGTGTCTTGCTTGAGGGATAATTTGTGAATCCTGCAAAAGCTCATGCTCCCAGGTTGCCCATGGGATGGCCCTCGAAGCAGCATGATGATCTGAGACTGTCACATACACAGACTTCAGCACAGTCTTCACAGAAACCCTTTGGCAGGTCTTTGGATGGAGAAACCTAAAGGTGTGTGATGGAGACCAGGACTGGGTCTCTGCAAAGCACCACATTAAAGCAGAGCAGAGAGTGAAGAGAAGGACAAGGAGACAAGGAAGTTCAAGAGTACCAGTGCATGGTTTGGAGCTACCAGGAAATAACAACAAAATGCTCAAATAATACTTATTGTAAAAATTTGGGGATGACATCCAGGAGATGACTGCTCTTCTGTGATCAGTTCACACCACTGCTGTTCCTCTATTACCAGGAAAATGTTGACTCATGTTGTAATAGGATTCACCAGGATAAAGAACAGTCAAAACAAAAGGAAAATTGAAAAGCTGGAAGCTAACCTATCCTGATAACCTCATTTTTAATAAAACACTAAGCAGGGATATTACCCTACAAATATTTGTGAAAAAAAAAACAACATTTCTTATGGAGAAAGTTTCAATACCTCAAGTCCTTTTATTATGATGGGATGGAAACACTTGTGGTGATGAGATCCATGATGTGGAAGGACAGGATGCTGCTCTGAGTGGAGGAATGCAGTCTAAATGTTAGAAATACTGGGATGTATCTTGGGTTTTGAATAGCCTTCTCAGATACTGGTAAGAGGTGTCTCATTTAGGACTTTTAAACTGGCCAGAGCCATAAGAGATTATCCTGAATTGGCAAAGAAACAACTTGGATGACCTAATCCATTTTCCACTTCTGATTTCCATGAGTCTGTAATTCTGTGATTTTTTCTCTCTGTTGTTCTTCATACAAAAAATCTTCTCCATGCACCCATTTTTTAAAATTGTTTTTTTTCCAGAAATATCTGGTCATTGGAATTCCTGTTTAAAATTTTGGTGACACACTGTACTTCAGTCAGCCTTGGCAAGGAGGCTGGGACGGTGCATGTGATCCACCGAGGAGAACAGAATGTCAAAATGCAGTTGTGGCACGAGAAGAGTCGGCGAGGCTTGGAGTCGGGAGGCTATTTTTAGTGGCTCAAGATTGTTCCAAGGTTAAAGGAACATACAATTCTGGGGGGAAGGTGGAGGGAATAGTTGCCCTCCCTGGAGGGAATTCAAGAGGATTGCAGAAGAAGAGGTCAGAGGAGCAAAGGGAGGGAAGGGCTATCTGTGACACAGCTGTTTTTAAAAACAGAAAGAGGAAAAAAAAAACCCCTAATTTGGGTGGTAATCCCTTGCGTCGTATCCCACTGAAGCATTTTTCAGTGTGGCGGAGTGGAACAAATGTACAGTCATATTTAAGGCATCAGACCACCTACATCTTAACAGATCCGCAAATTGACTTTAATGAAGCCATTTATGTTTTAAAAAAAAAAAATATTTAAATTCAGCTGGAAAAATAGAATGAATGCTGAAACACTGGCTTACTTGTTCAAACCAGCTTTCTAAAGCAGTATTTGATATGTTTGGTGAACAGAGCAGAAAGGACAAAGCTGTCTAACGAAGATGTATCTCAGGCAATACTTTCCTTCAGCATGTTTCTGACCAACAGTGGAAGACCTTTGGTTGTATCCATGACAAATGCTTGTGCACAAAACGGGAAACAGCAGTTTATTTTTTTGGCAGAAAAAATGGACATTTGGGCAGCATAGGATCCTTTTGGAGGCATTTACTGGAGAGGAAAATTGCTGATGCAGCAAGATCTATTCACTGTAAATTAGTGATGCCTAAACTGGGAAAAATACTGTGATTTCCTTTTTCTTTTTCTTTTTCTTTTTTTCTTCTTCTTCTTTTTTTTTTTTTTTTTTTTTTTTGTTCCCACTTGCAAACTATGTAAATCTTGTATGGTTTTACTTTTGCATTTATTTACAACAGTAAAACCACATTAATATTTTTTTCTTGTGAGACTATTTTATTTACTCAGTCAAAAAGAAGGATTAGCAGCTCAAAATTTGAAGCAGGAAAAGGCATGGGAGCTGCCTGATTTTGCTGCATTTTTCTTTCTCCTGAAGAAAGTAAAGTTCTTTCTCCAAGAAAATGCATAGTGAATGATTAAGCTATATATAAAAACAAACCAGCGTGTGTTATCCACTGTGTGCACAAGTCAAAATGCTTTTTACGCGGGTTAAGAACATGCTTAGAGTTATTTCTTTTCACCTGCCAATCCACAGTTACCCACACAAGCCTTGGATGTGCGTGCGAGTCTTTCAGAGGTTGTCCTCTGTATTTGAGGATAGAGCAGAAAGCCAATATTGTTCATTTGAGGGCTATTTTTAATGGCTACATACAGAGAGCTCTCTAGAGTTGCCATAAATATCCTGTTTGCTTTCTTTGTTTCTCTTTCATTTAGCTCCCTTGGTATCAACCAGATTATTCTTTCTAAAATGTTTTACTATATCCCTGCTGCTCCTTTTGGAGGAGGAAATCAGGGAAATACATTTGCAGGGGGAAAGGTCTATTTATTCAGCAATGGGTAACTTTTAAAAATAGTTAAATCAATTTAGAGCAAACTTTCAACAGCGAACACTCACCTTTGGATAGAGCTCAAGAATGGAAACTCTCAGACCAGAAGGAATTTGCGCGGGATGTAACGAGGAATAAAATAAAAGAAAATAAAAACAAAAAAACAAGCTGTGAGCGGGTCTGGGGGGTGCCAGGACTGAAATAACACCAGGTCACCCCGAACTGCCAGGCAACACGCTGCCTTTTCTCCCTCTCACGCAGCACACAAATGTATAACATTTCGCTGAGAGCGTGAAGTGCAAATCCAAGCGCCCACAAGGATTAATTTACACGCCCAAGCGGGGAGCTGCGCTCGAATGATGAGGCTCTACCCTGGAGTGCTTCGGTATACCACACGTAGGCACATATCCATATGGAGGCATTCGAGCGCCTACGGAGCGTTTTCTTGTTGTAAAAGGCACGTGTGATATTGGGCTTATTAAGATGAAACACGTGAAATCAGATCTTCCTGCTCTGTTCTGCCTTTCTTTCTGCTGAGTGTCAGAAAAGCAGATTACGTTGGTTCAACCACTGCCCGCAGCCTGGGAGCTGAAGTTTATCTGCATCTTTCTTCCATTTTTTTTTTGACTTTTGAATTTCTTGGCATCCCTATTCAGAAGCTCCTGAAAGAGGGAAATTCTCCTAGTGCAGGGAAGCATTTGCATTGGAGCAGAGGGCTTTGGGGTTTCATTTTTAATAAAGTAGATGTTACATTTGTTATGAACCACATTTTTATGAACCAGTGCTGACCTTTTTCCTGTGCCCATTCTCCAGGTTGGCTTGTGCAGACTTCAGGAACTCTGCTGGCCACTGTCCCTCACGCTTGGGGCTGCAGAGCCTGCTCTTACCATGAGGGTTTCACATGAGCCACCCTGACAAGCTGGTGATGCCTTCCAGCAGCTCCTCTCACCTCATAAAAGCCAGGGTGTGAATTGCCAGCACACGTGGGACACCCTCCAGGCTCTAGGGACAGCGATTCTCTTCTGTTCTCCCACCACCACTGCTCTGAGTCCTCAGCGAATCCTTCCCATTACCATCTTAGTGGTAGCACTGATAACCTCTCTTCCTTCCCAAAGGGAAGAGAAAAGGAATAAGGGAGAGAGACTTACGGTTTGGAAAAGAAAAATAAAACAGCTTTAATGAAAATAATAATGATAACATGAAGTATATATAAATATATACAAAACCAATGTCGAACCCAACTGCACCTGAAGGTAATTACATCACCATCACCACTGATGCTGTGGAGCAGGCACTGGGAAAGTCCCAGACTGGACTCAGCAGCAGACGAAAACCAGATTCAGGAGCTGGCTTCTGGTACTAGATTCAGGAACACAGAGATCAAGACTGAAGGCAGAATGGACAGAGTCCTCCTCGATGCTGATCATCAAGCACGTGGCTTTTAGGGTCATGCTCAGCACAAGCAGCCAAGAACAGAGACAGGGATTTGCAGACAGGAGGCAGGTGCTGGTTACACAAACCCAAGCATTGTAGGTGCTCAGGGTAACAGATGCCAAAAATCTCAAGATCTCTGGGGGAGAGCCAGCAATTGCCATGGTGTAGAACCACACAGAAGCGAAGGAAAGGCACAACACAAAGTCATTGCTGCGTTGGATGCTTGTGCTCCTCAAGGGTAGATAGCGCCTTCCTCCACAGAGAAAAATGGAGGGGAATTGTAGATGCCTTCGTAGTGTTGCCTGCCTTATTAGGTTAAAGGACTCCTGTTTTGGCCTTTGGTTGTGGGTATCCTGTTCCGTTTGCTGAGCAGGTGCTGAGGTCTGATGAATTAAGATGATATATTCTGTGGACAGGTGGAGATAGGAATCATTTCTTCAGACAGGAGGGGGAAGAAAACAAAACAAAAAACAAAAAACAAAACAAAAACAATAAAGAAAACCAAAAACCAACCAACCAACCAACACAAAACAATACCAAACAACACAAAACAAAACAAAAAACCACAAGTGGTTAGAAAGTTTATCCAATGCTACAGAATAACCATACCATTGGATACCAGGGAGTTACACATTTACACATTATATATGGTTTCTGAGTCTGATGTAGAGTTGCAAGGTTAGCTTGCATGGTGTGCTTGTGAATCCGAGGTTTGTGGATCCCAGTGGTAATTACACTTACCTACACACCCTTGTTCATCCAGAGGGGCAGGCAATGAAAGGATGACATCGCTTGAATATTTTCTGTATCCAAATGTGAGGAATGTCAAATCCCAGGTCTTATAAAATACAATGCCATTGTTGCCTTTAACGTAGTGGCTGTTAAGAGAGGTGGCTCCTGGAGGTCTGGGTGTTACTGTCCTGCCTGGCAGAGGGTGAAAGAAGAAGCAGGGAAGGAGGGAAAATGGCAGAAAAATTCTCAGGATAGTCTGACTTCCGTGTTTTATGGCTTCAGTGGCCAGTAGCTCAAGAGAAGTTGTCAGACCTGGCCATCAGATACCTTGGTCCCTGGCCTGGATGTTTCCAGCAAGGGAGGCAATGAAACAGCTGTTATCAGCTTTTGGCTGTGGATGGTTGGAGATGTTGGTGCTTCTTGGGGTGAGGGCATTTGCTGCTTGGGAAGCTTTTGACTTTTCTGAACAGTGAAGATGCCCTGAAGGCTGAGCAAGCTCTTTGGGGAACTACTGTGCTGCTGCAAGGGGGTCAGATGGCCATCCAGGAACATTTCTGGCAGCTAACCACACTGGACACCTTGATCTTTCTCAACAGGACTTTCATTTTGGGTACCATTAGGAGATGCCACTGTGTTAGTGGCCCAACAATCTACGTTGCAGCAGAACATCTGCTGACTCTGCAGTGCCCAGAAGGAAGCCTGTCAGATACCCACCGACATCCATCCATCGCATGTGTGAAAGAAAGGCTCCTACTCCAAATACTTTACCCCATCAGTGATAACCACCCCTGACAATCAATGGCCATGCATGAGACAAAAAACAAAGCTTCTGAGATGTTGTCAAAGCTGTCGGTGGCTCCCAGTGAAATCTGGGCAGAGTGTGGTGTGTTTATACACTGCATGTGAGTACAAATAACCCCCCCCCTCCAAAGCCATTAACACTATGAGGAGTCAGCAGATGAACTGGAGTGGTTAAACTCATTAACATCAGGTTAACTCCCATCGTGAAGCTCCTGGCCCAACATCAGAGGGCAATAAAACACCAAGTGCAACATGATGACTGTTATGGTCAGGAAATTTGGGACATGTGTCATTAGAGGGAACAAACAGGGCAGCAGAGGTGTCTGGCAGTAATGCTGCTGAGTGTTCACTGCCACTCACTCCCCCTTCATGTTCCTCTTATGCTCTTTATCAGCTTCCTCCGATGTTGGGTGCAAACAAAATCTGGCCCTTACCTGAGGGTCAGAGAGATGAGAGACAGTGTTAGACAGGATATTCCCAGCATTTTCAATGCTTCCTCTGCGGTGCATTATGAATGTCTGAATGACATGGCCAAGCGAAAGTGCTGCGGGTTCCCGCGGGACCTGTGTGGCCGTAAAACTCACAAACATAATAATAACAAAGTCATAAATTCTGACCTATGGTACAGTCTGAGTCGAATAACAGCTCCCCAGCTGTGGAATATGTGCCCTTGTTGTGTGAAGGTGGCAGACCCGAGGGTAAAGTTCACCTCGTATTTGTCAGGTTTTGTAGAGCCAGGCCTGTTTAATGATCTAAAAGCAGCCAAAAGCCCCAGCAGCAGGACAGATGCCCAACTGTGTTTTTAGCTTGTTATGATTTACTGAGGAGGCAAAGCTTAAAAAAAATAGACGAAGAGGGACAGATAACGGAGTTGGGGTAACAAGTGGTGGAGATTCTATCACAAAGGATGGGTTTATGCCCTGCATAACACCCAGGACTTTTTATCTTCAGAGTCTTACCCAGTGTCTCAACCTCGTCAGGGCATGAGGACTGGACGCAGCCCAAGAGGAGAGGTTCAATAACCCATGGCTCTTTCTGCTTCTTTCTGCAGTGATTTCTTTCCAGCAACAGCCTTGCAGCCCCAAACCCCTGAAAGACATTAGGAAAGCTCTAGACCTTACAGAAAGGCAGGGGGCTGGACTGGGTGAGTATTAGGGAAGCCTAATTCAGATACTTCCCAACAGAACAGAAAGATTTTGACATGTGGAAAACCCCCAAGTATCCCATGCCTGCCTTTGAGATGTGCTGAGACAGGCTGGTAACAGGAAGATGCACATAGAAGAGGTCGAGGAGAAAGCTTGGTAGGGTCAGCCATCCTCAGGAGTAAATTTTCCAGGGAAAGAGGAACTTGAGAGACTTGTTCTTCATCTCTCCATCAACTCTGTCAGACTGGGATCGTGTCCACCTCAAGCCTCAGTGACAAGCGGGAGCGGGCTGCTCGCCATCCGGAGAAGGAAGGACGAGATGATTTGTTTTTGTGTGTGTTTTTCTTTCCATGTCTGCTACTTGGAAGGAAACATGTCTGCTTTTAGAGAACAATGCTGCCCAGGGCCGTGGGAGTGAGTTACTGATGTATGCGAATCCTAACCCAGACCCCGTTCCCAGGCCAGCCCTTGGCGGTGATCAGCTGTGCGCTATCCCCTTGCAGAGGTCTTTAAATGCTAAATGAGGGGGGTTGGGGGCAATTCAGAAGCTCATCCCCCTTTTATGGAATGTGACACTTGCTCTCCCTAAACTGTTGTCAACAGGGATTCTCCAAGGCTTCTTGAGTGCCCCCCAAATCCCCAGTCTCCAACCCATGACCTACACTACCACCTCTAATTCCTCCTCTCCTTCCTACCCCAAAATGCTTTTCCTTGACTTTTCTTACAGCTACTTCTTCTCTTCTCCCACAGTCCATGCTGATGGACTGATGAGGACAATAAAATGGGGATAGGACAACCACCAAACATCCTCCTCTTCTGGAACCAAGTGCAGTTATGTCAGATCTCCTCAACCTGCGACAATATAACCATCTTGAAAGTCGTGAAATTCCTACCACACTTTCCACATCTCCATTAATTACATAGCGTGTTGCACATCACCATTCTCCAAAACCTGCCTTTGGAAGCAGAAAGGTCTTCATAGATTGCTACAGTGACATTTAGCTCCTACCAACCTCCAGTCAGGTGATGTTTTGCACTGGTGCTCTTCAGACATCAAATTCTGAAGTGAAGCAATTTGGGCTGCCACCTACTAACTCTGCTGGCAGTGACTGCTTTGCCTAATCTCAGGGGTACAAAATGACATTTCAAGGATTCCCAGTCAGCTCTCCAAACAGCTCTTCTGACTAAAACCACCTGGCATTAATTAGGGAATGTTCAGACAGGCTCTAATTTCCATCTACATCTGAGCAACACGGAGTTGGGAGCAGGAGTTGTTATAGGGGAGTCGAACACTATGAAATTGGAGGTAATGATGTGAAGGGGGTCGGCAAGAACTGCAAAGATACCTTTGGCAGAGTTTAGGGCACTGCTTGTGATCTCCAGGAAAGTTCTGAGTTGAGAAAATACATTCCAGCAACAGGGTCTAACCACGCGTTTTACTTATTTTACAACATTTATCATCACCTCGTAGCTTCCCAGTTAGTACATTGCGGTCCTTTGAGTCCAGCCGTGCCTAGAGGTGGGGAAGGCTGCGGAGGGAGGTTGTCCTCTCAGCAAAATAAAGCCCTTTTGGGATCCCTTACGGTGATCCTGAAGGTCTACAGCTCACCTTTAATATAAACTGTTGCGCTGACACATCAGGGAGGGCTTAAACAAGGCGCCTTAACATAGACCCGGTCTTTGCCCGGCACACTTCTCTTGCCATCCGCCTGCCCAGGCCCAGCCATTGCAGCGTTGAATGGGAGCTTAGTTTTAAGGATAAACACATCCATCACAAAGCTGTTTGGCGTATGCTGGCGCTGGCACTCTCATCCCTTCCATGAAACCCCTTTTGAGGACTCTCTGTCCAGAGACGGCATCTCTGCTCCATTTTCCACTCTCCAACCTGCTTTTTCCAACTCTCTCCAAGCATAATCCTGCAGTTTACCATGAACGGGAAGAGATGCTGGAAAACAAGGGCCACTTTAACTCTTATTTTAAAGTTGTAGTTCCCTCCTGGTTTAGTGTATTTAGTTTGGGCACAGTTCTGAAACAAAAGGTATAAAGAAGCCAAGTTGTTGGGGCAGGGGGAGGGAAGAAAGTTGGTTTGATTTTGAGAGCCTTGGAAGATCATTAAAATTTCATAACAGGCAGAAAAAAAAAAAAAAAAAAAGTTGTTTGCTTATAAGGTCTCTAGTGTTTAAAGAGCTAGAGACAAAACTGCCGAGCACTATATTCCAGTTTATCCTGTGGAATAGGAAGGAATGGCCCCAGACGTAATTACAAGTAAGTAGTGCAGCGAGAGAGGGGGAAAAAGCTCAGGAAATCTGATGTCTACGAACATGTTCTCACTGGTATTTAATCAGTTTGTCTGGTTGTTTGTTTGTTTGTGAGTTTGTTTGTTTGGTTGTTTGGGTTTTTTTGCGATCTGCCTCCGTCGTAACCTATCGGAGCCTTTGATGGTGAAAGAATTTTTGCTTCTGAAATTCGGTGCGGCTTAAAGCAAACCCAGGGAACAAGGGTGAAATGTGAAGCTTGTTTCGTGAGTTTACGGAGCTGAAAGCCAGAGTGTGGGGTTTCAATGGTGGTCTCGCTACTTATTGACTTTTGAGTTTTTATCCACTGAACAAGCAACGTGAGAGAGATTTTTACAAAAGCAGGGAAAAGATATCTCATTAATATTTCTACCTAGCAACAAAAAGAAAAAAAGAAAAAGAAAAAAAAGGAAAAAGAAAAAAGAAGGGAATAATAACATTAGTGATTATAAAGCAGCAGGGAGATGATGATGAATGTCAGGCTGTATATGAAAACTATACAAGGCTGTATAGTTTTCAAAAACCATGCTATTTCTGTTCTTTAGCTTCACTCCTTAAAAACACATTAACATTGAAATGGAATTTAAAAACTGAAAAACAACGTTGGCAAAATATTTCCCCGAGACCCAGAACTCCCGATCTGGAAAACAAAATCAGTCGTAAATCATAGAACACATTAACAGCCACAACACAGAAATCGAACATTATAAAATACTCTTCTCAGTACAAAATAACATTAACAACCACTGTGCTATAGCGATACAAATGTTAGTAAAGTTATTATATTACCATTGAGGTTGCAGATATCAGTTCCATTTTAAAATCACAGTATAAGCATTTTAAAAAATCATTAATAGTGACAAGCTCTTTCTATGTTACATTATATTTATTGAAAGCAGAAATGTTGTTGCATTATATTTTATTGCAAACCTACTTTTAGTTGCCTGTAATTTGTACAACATTACTACAGTTAATGGCATATTTCTTGCAATAAAAGATAGAGTTCTTAATTTTCTTTTTTTTTACAAAAAAAAAACCCCAAAACCAAACACCAAAAAAAATCTCAGCCAAAACTCTAGCAAATATAATCTTCCTTCTAATTTCCTGTAGTTAAAATGATTGCTAGGTAACCTTCAAGCTGAACACAAAGAAAACACATTGTATTATTTCTTTAAAATGCATAATATTTTCTGGTTGTTTTAATGAGCATAGGACATTATCCTCACTCTGTGTATACTAATATGTACACTTCATACCCTTAAGAACAGCTTTATAATTAGGGGAAGCATTTTTAAAGGTATATACAGAAATGAAAAGTGAACTTCTGTTATCTCTCGTGGGATCTGTGCTCCTAAAATCATTAAGTGCATTGAGTTGGTCCTTTGTTTTGAGATGTGCGTCCCACAAGGAGAATTAATTATTTTCTACTAGGATCCTGTTTTCTCCTTGTTTTTCTGTCTCCTGGGAATAGATCAGCTTCCTTACTTTTCAACTTTTACCTACACAAATAAAACACTGAGATGAATCCTGTAGATTGTACATATGTAAAATCTCATCATTGTTTTAAGGAGTTTCCCAGATAGGAGACTGATCCAAGCCATGTTGAAGTTAATGAGTCATTTCAATCTGCTGCAGAGGGATTTGGATCTGAACACTGGACTCCTTACAAATTGGAGGCTGCACTTGCATAAGAACATGAATTTTATCATTTTGCAGAATCAGGAATAATTGCTCATGGAATAGTTTAGACTATAGTTGGAGAGTGTAATTTGGTCTGATAACGAATGATACCTTCCTTTGTGTCCCTTGGACTTCTCACTGGCTTTGTGGCTGACACAACATGTGCCAGCTTATTTCTCACACATTTGTTAATAAAACCCTGTGCTTGGGCATAGTGTTTGCACAGAAAAACGTAATGAATTTTTAACCTGACTTTGATTTTAGTGTTTTTTGAAAATAGACAATGATATTACTCACGTAAGAATTCATTCCATGTTCTGGTAATTATAGAGTAGCCTGAAATCTCATTACCTTACTTCGACTACGGAGAAGTCTGAGGGCTTACAGGAATTTTGGAGTCAGTGAAGGTTCAAGTGCTTTTTACCTCCTTTTCTCTCTTGCTTTTATACTTCTATTCCTTGCTGTTGCGCCGTGCGTGTCTTTCCACAAAGCTTTCATTCGGAGCAGGGAGGAGGGTCTGAAAAAGGTTAGCTTAGACTAAACACAGTATGGAAACAAGGACTATGTTGTCACATCAGGTTTGCTCAACACTCAGAATCTAACTTGGGTCTCTGTGTCCTGCCATAATGCAAATGAGAATGTTCTTGCTGGGAACATGTCATTCCTGTGAACGTTAAATGCTGTCATGTAAGCCTCGTGGGAGCAAGGCTGCAGCAAGTCCTCCTGATTTAAGAGCTATTACTGATGCTGCTATTATTACTTTACAGGGGTACAGCAGGGATTCACAACCTCAGTTCTCAACCTTTCCCTTATTTCGACATGGAAGGAAGCAAAGTGGCAAGGCTCCCAGCTAGACACATTTGTCGTCCCAGTACGTAGGAATAATTGGAGGAAGGCTCTTGTTATGGAATTTCACTCGTTTAAGGAATCTCCTTCAGATCATTTTTCAGGCAGAAAGCTTTAGAAACGTGACTCCCATTTATATGCCCCAAAAGACAATCAATGGGAGCATTTATTTGCACGTGCTATAGATAACACCATTTATGAGCCCAGAAAACTTCTGCGCTTTGCCAGCTTGGATAACAGGGGGTACATGGAGGGTCTTAGCACTGCTCGTGTCGGGTTAGCTGACACTACAGCACTCCTCTCCCTCATCACCCAATCTGTGACCTATTACTTCCCAAGTTAGGTGGGCCACTCCAGAAACTCATTTGAAGAGGTGGTTAAAGGATCAAGCTTGTATGGGATAAGGGAAAAGTTGGATTCTACATAATTTCTGTTCTTTCTATGGGTTTATTCAGGCATAATTCACAGGCTTCCAGTGGCAAAGAGTGCAAAAGAGGCCAGAAACGTCGGGGGCAAAGTGTGGTGGACCGTTCCCAAGAGCATACCCGGAACCACTGACTTCCCACTCAGCTCCCACCCCAACACAGAGATCTTTACTGGCTCAGGCTTGCAGTTTGCAACCTCTCTGCTCCAACACTTGTAAATAAAGACCTTTTTATCTCTGGGTTTTCATATTCAGAAGAACATGGTCTCTGGCCATAAAAAACATCTCTTGCAGTAGCTCTGCTGAGGGCACACCAGTCCAAGGCTTCAGCATGGCATGGAAATACTTCCTGCAGGCTTGGAGCCATAGATATGTCCTTTTTCTTCCCTTCATCCATTACACTTGATAATCCTGACACAGCCAGTCATATGTTATTCTTTCTGGAGGGCGGCAACTCAGAAAATGCCAAATATCTGATTTATTTGTGGTTAAGAAAACGGTCCCTGCGTGAGCTGAAAGCTCCCCTCCTTTTTGTTACAAAACCCGCCAAACCTCTTAAACTCTCAGGAACTTTCCTCAGCACTGGTGTTCTTATTGCAGCTCCAGCACCACTGGAGAAGCTGAAGCCCCTTACCCTCACATGAGCCTTAGGACAGCCACTGTCTGCAGCAGAGGCAGGACAGGGGGTTGGGATGAAGCAGATAAATGAGGGATAGGTTGGGGAGCAGATGTAACATCCAATCTGCCAAATTCAGCAGAGCGTCAGCCTGCCCTTTCCTACTCCCAGTGTAGTCTTTTCCTTCTGACAGTTTGCTGAAAGGACCTCCATTGTGTGTTACTTAACACATCTGTGAATTTATGGCAAGCTGATGCTTTTCTGTTTTATATCTCAGTGGCACAAAAAGAAGATGAGGAAGAACAATTCATCGTAGATCTCTGACTCCACGCTGCATCCAAATGTGGTAAAACCCGGAAAAGCACTGACGTAGGAGAGCCCTGCTTGTCCCGGACTGATCCTGCATGACACTGACACCCACTGACTTTTCCCTGCTACAGATGTTTAGGGAAAAAGAAGAGAATCTGAATTAAAAAAAAAAAAATAAAAAAAAAAGGCTGCTTATTGCCAAAATACACCCTTTAAATACAGGGCACTGTGCATGTGTGGCAGAGTTTGGCAGAAATTGAACACAGCATGGACCAGATTCCTCATGTGTGCAAGTCTACTTGTCCTGACTTGATTACTCTACTGTTTGCCCAATGGAGAATAAAAAGAAAGGGAAAGAAAAAAGCCTTCCCAGGCAGGAATGAAACTTGAATGTCAGCTTCTCAAATTCAGTAAAGGAGCAAGGAAGGATGGTACATTGCAGAGACATTTTCCCTGGGCAGTTATCCCATCTGCACTCTCACTGTCTGCTGGGTCCCCTCTTGGTGCTGCCTGGCCAGGGGCAGTGCAGAGGGGGACACTGAAGGCAGGTTGACCCTCCTTGCCCTCCCCACCCAGCAGATGTACTGGAAGACAGCTGATGGTTGTGTTGTGCTGGAGCAGAGGCATTTTTCAGCAGGCTGCTGACCACAGGGCATCTGTACTTAACGCCTTCCCTTGCCCTTTACCTTATTTAGCCCTTTGCGATGGGCTGTAACAAAATAATGTTCACAACAGCAAGAACACAAAATAACTCATGATGTGCCTCAAACTGTGAAAAGAGAGTATTTGATCCTCCCCAAACACAGACCTGCTCACTTCAAAAGGGGCAATATTTAGATAGCGATCAACATCGCATTTTCTTCTCTTTCCTAGCTCAACGTGCGTATTTGCTCAGCCACACTTTCTGCCCATCAAGAAATTCTGCCGTGGCCGATATACAGGGTGGGGTGAGTGAACACGTGGGTCTGAGCAGTGCTCCCTGGCAGTGCCTGTATCCTAGGGACCAGCCCAATGGCTTGGATCCCGTGGGGTGGCAGGACTTGCCACCCTGGGGATTTGCTCCTGGCTTATTTTATTTTTAACCACCAAGCTTGGGCAGGGCTACTCTTTTCAGGTTTCTGTGTTTTCCACCGTCCTGTCTAAATTAACACTTTCTCCCATGTAAGTGAGCTAAGAAACATCTTCCCTGCCTCAGGGATGGGAAAATAAGAGCAAGCAACCGAATTGCAGCCTCCCAGGAGAGACAGGATACCCTCTTTGCCATCTCTTTGCTGCCTTCAACATCTCAGAATGACCATCTGGGGAGAAACAAATTTCTGCAGTTCTCAGATACTGTGATAAATATTTAATAAATGGTCAGATTAAACCTGAATGTTGCTTTCATTGAATTTTTTTTTTTCCTTAGGTCGGCATCTGTAGCTTCTAGTGCTGTTATTTATGAAACAGCTTTATTAACTTATTAAGATAGCAAGCGTTTGTTGTGCAGTAAATTTATGTTTCCCAGTCAATGGAAGTTTTGTGGCCTGGGAAAAAGTAAACATAAAATGGAAAAGTCACTTATTCCTATTCTTGTTTTGGCCCAACAAGAATTAACATCAGATGTGTAGATGGTGAAATTCCTTGAAGGAAATGCATCTCCTTTGTTAGTGATTGTTAGCTAGAAACACCAGAACCTCAGATGATGTAATAGCCAGACGTCTGCAGACTTGAAGAACAATTGTCATTTATTTCCAGGAATAAGAGGAAATTTCTTTCTACTTTTCTTCCCACATCACTCATCCTAGCAGGGAAAGATGCTTTCCAAGGCATTTCAGCAGTCACTAATGCTATAGATCTGTGTGGGACACTCTGCTTGACAGATAGATTGGGGTCTAGCTTCAATCCTAGGAAAAATTGAAAGCAAGGCATAATATGAGAACAGAGACAGCCTGATGACAACATGCTGCTGATCATACTAAATTATTCAGGGGCTAAATATGAAGGTTGACTGTGATGAGATGCCAAATATCTATCAGGAAGTGCATGGTTGAGTGATAAAATGTCAGGTAAAATTCAGGGTAGATAAATGTCAAGTGATGTACACAGGGGAGGTGCGTCCTGGTAAACCTCTAAACTAACTATGAATGTTGTAATCTAAACTAACTCTAGTCATTGAGGAGAGTTAGAGTTATAATAAAGAATCCAGTAAATGAGATTATCCTGTGAAATAGATTTTATTTGTAGCTCTCAGAAAACTAAGTGCATGTTAGAAATTAAGAAAGAAATGAAGAATATAAAAAATATTGAAGTAGTGTTATTTTATAAATCTTTGTTGCATCTCCACCTGAAATACCTGAAATCTTCCAGCTCCTAAAGGAACTAGTCAAACTGGAACTGGCTCAGAGGAAGGCACCAAGGATAATTAAAGACTTAGAAAGGCTTCAGTGTGAGAACGATTAAATGGACTAGGTTTCCTCAGCCAGAAAAGAGATGACTGAGAGGATATGATGGAGTTCTCGGGAATTATGAATGACAGGGAGTGAATAGCAAGCAGCTGTTCACTGTTTTTTTTCTCCTAATACAAAAACTCAGAAGCATGAAGTGAAGCTGGTAGCTGGCAGTTTAAACTGAGAAGGAGCAATCCTTGACACCATGCTTAGTCATCTTGTGGAACTCCTTGCCACAGGATACTGGGAGTGCTAAAACTTTACTAGATACAT
Organism: Actenoides hombroni; assembly: GCA_024336885.1. Lineage (NCBI taxonomy): Eukaryota > Metazoa > Chordata > Aves > Coraciiformes > Alcedinidae > Actenoides > Actenoides hombroni. The sequence continues at coordinate 1,474,438 of WUAM01000237.1, read as the reverse complement.
TCATGAAAGAAAAACTCATTGGAGGTTTCTAAAATCCATCTGGGTTTTGTATTAAACAGAAAGACGCCACGTCTGGTTTAGGAAGAGCCTGAGCCAAAAACCGCTGTATCTTGGGCAAGTATTTTGGGGGAAGTATCACTGTAGAGCTGACCTATATTTGTACTCTTCCCTGGGCTCTGGCTACTGCTGCCGATAGGAGGTTACTTGGCATGAACTTCCAGTCTGACCTGCTAAAGCTGTTCATATCTTCTTCTTGTGAGCCTAGACGTCAAAGTGATAAGTAATTCCAGACAAATGCATTCCTTATGTTCTCTCTTAAATCTAATAATAATGTTAACTATTAAGTCAGGTGATGACAAGCCGATGCGCAGTGGTCTCAGGTCTTGGACTTCTCCTTTCCCAGTTCCTAGTTTCCTTTGCACTGGGCAAAGATGACCCAGAGCAATATACAGGTGCTGGAGGGTCATGTCCACATGGGTGGACATCAACTCCCTTTGCCTGTCTTGACACCACGTGCCTGTGGCAGAGCAACCAAGAGATGAGGTGACTTACCTAATGCATAGCAGGTCACTAAAAAGGCTGATACGGTGTCTAGGCTCACTTTGGCTTTGCATCTGAGTATCACAGCAGCAATGGTTGGATCTGTCTGGTCAAGGAGATGTACCCAGTTTTTCTCCTCCTACTAAACAACTCTGATGTGCTGATACAGCATTTGGAGCTCAGAGCGTTTTAGCTGGGAGACGAGCTAATTTAAAAACATTACTTTTGGCTCTAAATGAGCAGAAGACCTCCATAAGAGGTATTGACACTCTTGTGACTAGCTACTTCAACTTTAATTGCCTGGCCAGGAGGTTTAAAATATCTACATCAGGTTCTGGGCAAATATATCTGTATTTTAGTGAACCGTTTGATAGTCCCATAAAATCTTATTTGAAAGATTGACTCAATCTGGCCTGGATATAAGTACTTGTCTGCGGTCTCTGCGTTGGCTGAAATACCATAAACTAAGATAAATTTTGACCTGTCAGGTTTGAGGAGATGAAGGAGATTCTGGCTGAAGGGGGAAATGAGTTAAGCCTAACTTCATCTGATTTCTTCATTAATAAACTGGAAGAGACAACAAACAAAATGTTCATTGTGTTCGCAGATGGGTGGGAAACACTTGTGAAAAACACTGCAGCTGAACTACTGACAAGCCCTCACTAGCTCAGGTGAAGTCATCTCCAGCAGAAATAGCCTACATGCATGTAGGGGTAACTATATGTGACCCCCAACGGGGCAGCACGTTTGATCTCTGCTGGCTATATGATATGGTAGTAGGAAACTTGTCATTTATGGGGCCTCCATAAAAAGAGATGAAGCTTAGTCAACCAGGGAGATAAGAGTTTTCCAATGTGTGGTGACGGTGATTGTCTAATTTCTTGAATGCTATTTCATCCAGGGAACCTCAGCAAGATATCAATAATACAGAAAGAGCTCAGAGCAGGGGAAAAAAAGAAAAAAAAAAGAAAAAAAAAGGTAATAAAAATTATGAAGAGCCAAAGGGGACTGACTTACGAGAAAAGATTAAAAGATCTAAATATGTGTAAGTTGGCCAAATTGTGACTAAGAGAGGATATAATAACTGTCTGCATGTATATGAGGGCTGTAAACCACTAGGAAAGGAAAGACAATGTTTGATTGGCATAAGGAGAAATTTAGGAGAAATCAGATTAAATTAAACAAAGGAAAATGTTGAATGAATACCAGTAATTGCTCCTAATGGTAAAATTGATCAGAATTTTCAAAACTTTTTATATAAATTGGTCTGAACAAAACATCAAGAAGATGTGAGAAAGCTGCCTGGATCCCAGTTGTTAAAGATATTGGCTTCTAATGTTTCCTGTAGCAAAGCAAGAGACAAGAACAATCGACAGCAGACTCAGTGGAAACGGTTTGGCTGTCTTTGTTTTCTGGTGTGGGAGACCAGCAATTTTAGAAAGTCCTGCCAATGGTCTCGTTGTTGAAAACGTAGTGAGCGTATCCAAAAAGCTCTCAGTCACAAACGAACGTGGGTTTCTGCGAGTTTATGGCTGAGTCCTCCTTCCTTCCAGGGTTTCAAAGTATTTCTCAGCAAACCCTGCCAGAACACACCGGTGACGTGCTGTATTTGGGAGAACACAAGAGGTGTGATAAAAGAGTGAAGGAGCATCATTTACGTTCCCAGCACAAACACCAGTGGATATAGAACAAGCTGGTCCAGGTCCAGTTTTCTTGAAGTGGTTTTTCACCAGGATTCCCAAGGAGGAGCCCAAATGTGGGCACCAAATCCCTTGTTGTCTTTGTGGTACACCCAAACCACAGGTGGGGTCTTTATGTACTGGGGAATGTCCACATGACCATATGGCCTAGCTCTCTTACTGGAAGCCGTTTAGAGCTGGCAGGAGGCAACATAACATGGACTTCCCACCTGGCACTGAGGCCTATGTTTCTGCCACAAAACCACTTCCGTTACAGGAGTAAGAAAGCAAGTACTTCTACATTACTGTGTGGGCCATAGTGTGCTGTGTTTCTTGCAGGGTGTAAGACCTTCTAATTGAGGTGTCCTGAGACTTGTCTTCCAACAGGAACCAGCAGCACATGGAAGGAGAGACCTTCCATGAAACCTGTTGCTCTGTGATTTGATTTTGTCCATGAACAAGTGAAAGAAGCTTCTTAGCACTGAGATGTTGGATTAAAAAAAAGTGGATGGGCACATGAGACCTTGGACTTCCTCCAGGCACCAGGACTTTTTCTTGCTAATGTCATCAAGATGACGATTTTACTTCGAGAGCCTTGAGCTTCTCCTTCACTGCTTGCTTCTGAAACTTAAGTCTTTGGTCTTCAATGACCTGATTTTCCAAAGAACCTGAAGACTGAGCATTTCCATTCAAGCTTAAGCAGGGAAGGAGGAAGCACTCAGCACCTTTCTGAATCACTGCACAGTTTGTGTCACCTCATTGCCACCTTACGAAGGCTGTGCTCTTAAGACAGGCCTTTGTCAAATCCCTGGATTGCAACAAGCTAATCAAATACATATAGGTAGCTGGCGTCAGTTCAGTAATATGGATTATATCAAGACTCAGGATTTTCATATTTCAAAGAATGTTATGATTTTTAAAATCACAAACAGGAACATATTTATGCACAGACCCATGCTGTGTGCTACGTTATCCACTTAGACTCAGATTACAAAAATAAGCTGTAAACACTTTTGATGAAAGAACTGGACACTTCGTTTACACCCTGAGAATGGACTTTTGTTTGAATGCCCAATTTCACTTCGGTATTTCACCTTTCCCCTCTGTTTTACATATATTCTGTCATTTCATTCCAGCTTGCTATTTATTTATCTTTGTGCAGGGGGGTTGGGTGGGGGGGGTGGGAGAGGAAATAATATTTTTTTAATAAAAAAAAGGATAAGTAAATACATTTACAAAAACAGTGTTCACTCAGCTCTTAGCTAAATGTATGCAGCAAATCAGAGTGTTTACCCAGACAGTGTTTTGGTTGGGGTCTTTGGTGATTTCCATTGGCCATGAATGAGCCATAGCTAAAAGGAAAATGAAAAACCTTTTAGCTGTCAAGACATTAATTAAAGTTTAATTAACTCCTGATTGCAGAGTGCTTTGAAGACGTGAAGGCGTTTTGGAAATCCTATGCATATTAAGGCCTTCACTGGCTACTTCTGAAGTAGTTTTTGGCATTAGAAATATCCAGTATGGAATCAGGGCTTACTGCATCGCATCGAGGTCTTGCTGTCTAGTGCCTATCCGGGGTTGCGATGGCAACGTAGAAGAAACACACATCTTGGCAGCTGCATAAAAGCAGGTTTTTTCACATATATATATATATATTTTATTTTTTTTTAAAGGCTGGAATCCACCCTCGTTGGCCAGGGCTTTCCCACAAATTAAACCTTGCCTTAAGGCCACGCTGTGCCAGAAGAAGTGAGCGCAAGCACCATGGCTCTCACTAAATGGCCCAAACCATCCAAGCAAGGCTGAGGTCTTCATCATGAGGTCCAGGAAGGATGAACACTTCATCATGAGATCCAGTTTCTGGATACTTCATGCTACAGAGCCCATCCTAAAGGCATCTGAAATAGGCCAAAGGATGAATTTTTGCCCTCTGCTTTCTGAGCAACCACACTGAAGACCTTTCTTCAAAGATGGCAGCATAGAGGAAGAGGGAAGTCAGTATTGGTCAGAAATATTGGCAAAATTATTTCCTCACTCCAGGAAGCCCAACTTTTTGTGGCTTTTATTGTTCTTTATAGGCACTGTGGCTGAAGAAAATACTGAAGGAGAGCTTTGAAGCAAGGAAATAAGCTAACTGGATGGATATTTATGGTAGGATCTCCTCCCAGTTTTGAGAAAGAGAGTGTGAGAAAGAAAATGTAAGAAGTGGGGTGATGGATGGTGCTGTTAAGAGTGGATGGCTGTAGGGGTGCATGCTTGGTCGTGGGAGAAAGAAAGAGTCATGAGGGTGCCAGGCTGTGTACTGCGTAGAAAGGGAGAACCAGCACCTTGGTCCGAACAGGATAGAGAATGGGAATCCAACAAAGTCTGATTTCTAGAAAGAGTTTCCATAGATTACTGATAATCATCTGAAGTCTTCTGACATTTTTTCTGAACCACCAAATAATTCTATTTTTTTACTTTTTCTTTTTTTTTTATCTTTAGCCATCACTAATTACAAATGAGCACTTTGGCTTCCTTTTCTCCCAGACCTTTAAGCTGCCCAGGCACGATCAAACAGTAAAAAATGTCACAGAATTCACAAAGAGAGAGAATAATAGTGAAATCTGTTCCTCATTTTTTTTTTATATTTCATATGGGATGCGAACCGTTTACTCCATAGTAATTGCAGATGTTAGACTCAGACTGTAATAATGTATCTGGCAATAACTCTATTGCTTTACCACAAAAAGCTTCCCAGTAGCATTAAAAAGACAACAGAAACAATAGTTTCAACACACTCATATGTACTAGTGTCCTGGAAGCATTCAAGCTACTGATTTATCATGTAAACTTTTGCTGGTGTACATATGAACTCCAAATATTTTCTCATAGTGTTGTTTAAGAGATGGCAATCCCATTTTCTCTTCAATCATGCAATCTCTTAAATTTGCAGGCAAGATTAAAATACTCTTTAATTTGTACCTAATATGTACCAGAAAAACACTCTTTAATTTTTCCTTTTTTTTTTTTTTTTTTTTAAATATTTGTGCATTCCCATTTCTTTACCCATTTCAATTTGTTGTCTTGGATTTAAATTTTCAGTTCATATCAAAATTTTACTGCAGTCCTTGAAAAGGCTTTTATAGCCTCCCTGGACTTTGAGCTACCCTGCATGATGTGAATACAGGTGGTACATAAAGCAAATAAACCCCAAAATCAACCCTTCCAAGCCATGTGGGTGCTCTTATCACACATTTTCACGTGCAAGACAAGACCAGGCACATATCACTGTGCCTTCAAAGTCCCACATTTTTGTCACAGATGTTTTGCATAAATAAATGGTGTCATACAGGCTGATTAAATCAATACATCTGTATCAACTTGCAGTTCCTGACAGCGTGTTCCAGAGGATATCTTCTGCTCCCAGTGTACCCTTTGAAATTTTAGATATAAACAAATAATAATAATAAAACCGCCTTGTTTTTCCCAGGTGAACTTTTTCATCTTTATCTAACGATAACAGTAGCTGTTCTGATTGTGGTGGAGGAAAACAACACGCGGATAACGCGGATGAAGCCGCTTCAGCACGACGTTATCCAGCCTGGTGGTACAGCAAACCACAGGAGCAGAGCTCAGCTCCAGTGTCACCAGATCCCCAAGCTGGAACGTTCTTCTACTACAATTTAGGTTTTCCAGCCATTCCTTTCTAATCCAGCACTCATACAGGGCAGTCTTCTTGTCTTTCCATCCATTGTTGCATATTTGTGTGTTTGGTACGGTAGTGCAAGATTAAGAAATTTCAGTTTGAAAAAGGGCCGGGGGGCTGTGGTTTCTGGTTGTGTTCACATCGCAAGGAGGTCACTGCTCCATTGATACTTGTTGAAAGTACTGAGTTTCGTAGCATGCCAGTAATAATATCACATTGTGTATCTGCTTTGTGTGTCTGGATGTCTTCAGGGCCTCTATCTCTCGTGTGTGTGTTTAGTAACACTATTAACAGTGTGAGATCAGGACTGGGAACTGGGATTTTAGGGACTTTACAGCTACCAGGGGAAAAAAAAAGTCACATAGATAATGTTCACAGTTTTCTATTTAAATTAATAGCAAGTAAGCAGATGAGTAATGTGTGGTTAAAAAAAAAAAAAAAGAAAAAAGTTTTGCCCAGAGGATAAATACCCATTAGGATTTAAAGATCACATTCTTCTCTGGCTTACCATTTCTTCCTCACTTCCTGGGCTTCCATCACTTAATGAGCTGGTGTCAATATGTCAAGAGGTAATCTGTACCATCCTTAGATGCAGAAGGTAAATTGGTCCACCCAAACTCAACACAGGCCACTAGCAGGCTGAATTTTGAACCCTGATGCCAGTGATAAGAATTTTTTTTATATGTGGTTGTACTTGGTCTGATTTTGAGAACCAACACTGTATCCACAATTATATTGATGACTATTAGAGGTAAGCATGAAGAAATGCAGGACATAGCACATCAAGGCACAAGCACTCTTGAAAAAAGCATTAACTTTACATCTGTCTCCTGCACGTCTTTGGTGTCAGGTATTGCCAGGACCCCATACTACAAAATGAAAAATATCTTCTTGGAGCCAGAGTAGACAGTTTAAAAGTATTAAGAGTCAGGATTTCTTAACATTGTCCTCCCACAGCTCTTTTTAGGTGGTTTACAGGATCATCATCAGAGACAGCATCTGAGCACCTTTCACATAAAGAGAATAGCAACATCACACTGTAAATGAGCAAACAATTTAGTAGAGATGGAGGTAGAAATTGTGTCTTGCCTCTCTCCAAAGATGTGATGTTTTATGGGTAGCTGGAATATTTCTGCATTCATTATCTGCGTTTTGGCTTGGCTTATCTTCCACCGCCGCGTTTTACAGCAGTGTATCTCTGTATCGCTATGACCTTCCAAAGACATCAGTCTGGCTAGGAAATCCAGAGAATTTCTGGCATTGAGGGTACTGACTCACTCATTGTTCCTGTTCATTGTCAGTTCAGGAATTTCCTCTGGTTTGGTTGGAAGGAAAAATTCCAGCCAATGGCAGTTGTTGGTATTTTGCTGTTGTTTGCCATGAGTCTAAACCCCAAAATATTTTCCCTTCTCAACAGCATCATGTTTCTGATTAATCAGGGTCAAGTCTTCTTTTTCTCGCCTGACCTCTAGTAGTGACCCTGATGTTCCTTTTAATTTCCTTGATCTATTTGCTACATTCCCAGCCAGGTCTCCGGAGTGTTGAAGATTGAAAGTAATTTCCAAACACCTTCAGCTATATTCTGGTTCCAGTTAAACCGGTCTGAATCAAGACTCACTCTGCAGTAATCACTGGACAAAATTGACATGGGAGCCAAACCACAGTTTATAACATTAGGGATTATGTCTTTCAAGGGGAAAAAGAAAACTCTCACATAGTCTCTATAGTATTTGTCTTACTTTACTAATCCAGATCTCTCCCTGTCTTCCTCATCAGCAGAATGTCTTCTTTATGAAAGCACTTTCCCAGCTCCCTGTTTCAGAATATACCAAAACAAGAGAACGACTGTGTTGGATGGAGCACGGTCATGGGATGCTGGATCTGCTCCTGCATCTCTGGGTGATTCCATCCGGCCTCTTCCCCATGAATCCCAAAGCCTACAACAGGAGCTATTTTTGAGACATGCTTCTGCAGGCAAGGATGGAGCTGGTCTTCTTATTCTGACCAAAAAAAAGAAAGACAACAAGGGAATAAATAACATCTTCATTTATTAAATAACATATTTCAGGCTGGATATCACTGTATCTCAAATTAACCATGCCTTCTCCTAAGGATCAGTTCTGATAGATGTCTGTTGTTTCAGTAGGCTTGCATCTGGGAGGTATAAACTGCATCAGAGATGAGCTCAAGCTGTGAAGTCCAAAGAGGTTGGCTGGGTCTGAGCTTTTGGGGATGTGCTCAGGACCTCAGGAGTCAGATACTGGGTGTAGGGGAGCTAGCTTTGACACAGAGGGTTTCTGCACGTGGAGGTCCAGATGATGGATTTGGACTTGAAAACATAACCATAATACATTTAAACCCTAATGTATATAAAGGGGTGTACTGGTGTGGGGGTGTTTTTGAAGGAACATTGGAAAGGGGTTCACACAATAAGGCATGATTTATGTTGGCTGCAGAGGATCAAGCCTCCTTTTATGCCATCTGAAGACCTGTCTGGGAATTTCATCACAGTAGGAAGAGACGGAGGTGAAAATGCATCCTCACTTTAGGTGATCTAACCCCAATCCAGCTCGGTAGCATCTGAGAGCAGGTTACCACAAGCACAGTCCTGGTGCCAAGACTTAAACAGTTTCCATTTCCCCATAAAGACCAGCTCACATTATCCAGCAGAGATGGACAAAATTTCCATTTGCCATGGTGGGCTCATTAGTTACAGGTAAAAGTTTGTTCTCCTCGCCGGCTTAATCCCTTAAGGGTACTTTGGGTCCATTCCTAGTCCCATTAAATTCAATGGGAGCAGGACTGGGTTCCAGAAGGTATTATTCTTAATTTAAACATTAATAGTTTAACTCTCTGTTGTTAATAATAATAACCCCTTGGAAAATTCAGACTGAAATCCATTTCCTTGCTGAATTTCTTTTCTCCCATCAGGCATGCAAACTGGTTTGTTATTGTTGGGTTGCTCTTGAGTGCTTTGGGTTGCACACACTGGTTTGTTATTGTTGGGTCGTCCTTCGGCGCTGGGCTATGCACACTAACTAATTTGTTATTGGAGTGTTGCTCTAAGCTACACACTCCAGTTTATTACTGATGGGTTGCTCACTGTGTGTAGGGCTGCTGTCCTTGTTTTATGAGTATTATTACTGAGGTCTTTTGTGAAATTCCTACCCACACAAAGAGAAGGGCAGGAAATGTGGCAAACTTAATGCAATGTTTTGGGATTAATACAATTTGCTTAACTTTTAAAAGGGGATTAATTAAGGCTTTCAGAATAAGGAAACCTGCTTCTTACTTTAGTATGGTTTAAAATGCAATTTCCTTCCCTACTTCCCCTTCTTCCCACATCCTTCTTTTGAAACATAACTTGTTATAGGCATCCTATCTTCCATCTTAATGCTCCTGCTAGCTTCCTACTGGCCCTTCAGGAAAAACTTCTTTATGTAAGATTTCCTTTCAGGTTCAGTGCAAGAGCAAATATTCATGACCCTTAACCTTTATACTCACTCACTTTCTTCCATAATGTCTTCATTTCATATTAGTTCATATGTTGATGATCATCAGGAAAATGGAAAGAAAAACGATTAGAAGAGACCAGTCAGACAAGAGTCTGGCATATTTATATGATCTAGAATCTTCATTACCCTCATTACTGAACAGCGTAATATTGAATAGATTTTTTGTTTTCTCTGTTCTACAAGCAGTGCCACTGGTGATCTGGTAATTGCTAATTTGGTGAAACCAGGCTCTTTTACCAGGCCAGAAAAAGACATTATGATATAAAACAATGAAAACCTTTGAAATTAATACTGGTTATCTCTTATTTTTCTTTGCCAAGCACACGTGCATAACTGAGTCTGTATATGTGTGTGTGTTTTCAATCCAGTTAAATGAGTATAAAAGCCAAAATGTGAGCAGAAGACACAAGGCTGAAGAGACCTCCTCCTTGTTAAATCTGACTGCCTGCTACCAAAGCTTACCACACCAGCCTTGTTGAGCTCCATCTTAAAAAGTTAGGGTTTGATTCTACATTCCCTGCTCCTCTGGGAACATCTGGACACCAGTCATGGACCGGACATTCACCACAGACATGAACATGGAAATGCCCTTGCATTTTTTCTGCGTGTTGTCCACCAAACCCCAGAGAATGGATGATTGCAGTTTAGAAAGGGATGTGATTACTAGGTTCATTTGAAGGAGAGGCCAGCTAAGGCAGAGCAATTTAGCCCTCAAAGTCATGGGAAGACTGGGAGGAGAACAACCAGGACTAAGCGGTAGGTCTCTGTCTCAGACTGGCTTTTCAGCTCCTGGCAAAAGCCAACCAAAGACTGAAGAAGCACTGTCATCATCCTGTGAAAGAGAAATTGTGCTATGGGTGTGAAAGCACTCGCTGGTCGGAACAGTTGCATCCCATCACAGTTTCATTCTGGGAAGGGAACCACATTTTAAACACAAATTTCCAGCTAGTGACATCCCAGGCTCTCTAGGGATGTTGCCTGCTCCTCAGAATAAAAATACCAGTATCTTTTGTTTTTCCAGACCCAAACACCACTTGTTCCACGTCTTTATTTTCCTTTCAATAGAATTCCTTTTCTGAGGGACACTTGGGCATGGCTGGGGCCAGTTGCCTTCAGCAGCCTGCTCCATGCCTGAATAGAGCTCAGGGGCTCACTGCCAAACCCTGCCCTCAGATAAACACTCCCAATGCTCATTGACTTCTCCACAAGCTGCCGGCGCATATCTGAGGGCAGCTCTTGGCCTATGGATGTGTTGTTTTGGTTGTTTTGCAATTCCAGCACAGAAATGGATTTTTTTTCCTCTCTGAAGAAAAGTTCAGTGCCACATCCCAGCCCACTGCTGGTAAACGAAGCCCAGCGGAGTTTATCGGCAATGACTTTTAACTACTGGGCTGTGTTGGGATTCTCATGTTTTACAGCCGGGATATAGGATCTCTGATATGAACACCCAAGGATTTATTGGTCCCACAAGGACTCGGGGTTTTGCTGGCTGTGCAGTTCAGAGAGTCAGGAGAAGTCAAAGGTTATCTTTTGTAGGGTAGTATGGGATTTACCAGCTGACCCTCCCCTCCCCCCCCGGCTCTGGTTCATGTGCTAAAATCATTAATGAGCTTTCCTTTACCCTCAAGAACTGTTAGTGTCTTTTTAGCACTGAGCTCAAGTTACTGACCTCTGCGTTGCCAATATACCTTGAGGATTTCAAGAGCTCGGGGGTATTTTGAGTGTTAAAAGGAACAGCGCAAAGAAAGATGAATAGGTGGGTGCTTTGCCCAAATGAAGCTTAATTTTTTGTCACTTGTTAAAGGGAGGCCTCACTTGTCTGTGCACTGCCTTCTGGTGAGATCTTTTTGTTTGTGAAAAGGTTTCGCTCTTGCAATGCAATGAGAGAGAGAAAAAAAAGGGGGATGAAAGTGGGACGTAAAAATGAATGAATGGTATTGTGAATGATGAACTCAGGACAATGATCCCCATCCCAGGGAAGAGGGAAGATGTTGTTTCTGCTCATGAATGATGGGGAAATCATTCTGGGGTTCAGCCACACTGCTGGAGGACCTTTTACATCTCTTCCAAGCTTTCTGAAGACCAACCCCAGGGGCCTGACAAAATCCTTCCCTCACCCTGCCATGCCTGGAGGTGAACAGCACCATTTTGGGGAAAATCAACAGATGAGATTTGCTGCTCCACCCTCCTGATGGGCTCTTCACCCCTCCAGGCCCTCCATCAGGTCTCCTTGCACAGACTTCAGCAAGTTTATTCCAAATAAACTCATTTTGGAATGAGGCCACCACAAAATTAAGAATGAAATAATAACGATCCTGCACCATCTAGCTGGGCTTTTCTCACCGTATCAAAGAGCAGCTAGCAGAGGTCATTTAAGGCCTCCCAGTGAAGTCCTTTCCTCCCTTCTCCCATCCCCTGCCCCATACATCAGTGATCTAATCACTTGTGAAACCTAAAGCAAGGGGCTCCGATGTTATCCCATTACAACATCAAGATTTATCTGAACATGAGAAGCCTGGCAGCGTTTTATGATAAGCACGGCGCCATTCCCTTCTGTTAACATGTTTGTTACATTTATACTTGGGAACTTTTTATCATTCTTGACACCCCTCCATCTGTTCCTCACCATGCAGTAGCTGGGAGTCTTGTTTCACGGGACAGCAAGGATGAAATCACTTAATCGCAATAATGGGTTACAGTCATTAAGTTACTGTTTGAACAGGGAAAAAAAAAAAAAATCACTAAGCGCCCCTCATTAATGTCCCTGTCCCAAAGCCGAGAAGTGGAAGGCAGACACCATGATAAGATGAGGAGAT